>JALLPC010000593.1:0-12329 GCA_036940045.1 Stephanocyclus meneghinianus | reverse complement strand
GGATCTTTACCTTTATATTTTAGGTTAAAGATACTTTTTAATTTTTAGTACCTAGGGTACTAAATAAGGCAGATTCTTGGCCTATGTCAATTGTTCAGAAATTGCCTGACAACTTGATTTCTTGCCTGCACTGTTTACTCACAAAACTCTTGCATGATGCACTCTGTGACTTTTTGCACAAGCTGCATTGTCACATGTATGCCTTGCTTGTGCTGTTTAAAAGCCCATTGCATCAACTGCATCTTCATTGGCACAAGGTAGTCCACTCTTCCAGTGTTGAGACTATGCACACTGCCAAGAAATTTTGCAACATGTTGGGCACTACAGGACCAGGTTCAATTTTCACAGGTTCATTGTTGGTGACATCTGTCTTGGTCACCATACCATCTATATCCATCTTAAGGCTTAAACGTTTTGTAATCTGTAGAAAAAATGACTTTCTACATGCACATAAGCACAAACTTCCATGATACCAAATCTGAAGGCAAGTAATGCCTTGATAGAATGCACCATCATTTGTTTGTGCTTCAGAGGATATGATTTTTGAGCAAACTCATGACTTTGATTATTTTCAATTCCAAGCAACATTTTTTCAATTAAAGAATGATAAAAAATAAACTCAATTGTAAACTCTTTGACATGCTGAGAAATGACAGCGTTTGTACAGTAATCAACAATCAATTTTAATTTACAAAGTAATTGCTTACAACATGATTATTACTTTTTTGGCTCACCTGTTTAAAGTTGAAAACAGCATCAAAAACAGACACAAACAAAAGGGGGTAGCATTGGAGTGCTTGCCAATGCAATCTGCACCACGTCAGGATGCAATGTTAGAGTTGATAAAATCAGAGAATAATTCAGAGATACAAGAGTGGGAGTGAGTAGTGAGAGGTTTGACAACAGGGCAAAAAGGAGGACAGTGAGTTGGATTGAGCATAAAAATCAACCTACTTCTAAAGTAAATTGGCATGAACAAGACGAGGCATAAGAAATATGATAGAAGTACAGTACTCTCGATGATCTATATTTTTTTGATTTCTTTCTACTTGCTTTACTCCTTACCAAAACTCATTGAAATAGTCACACATTGGCAAGACTGGGGCATTTTGTGTGACTAACTTACATCAAAATTAAACGTTTTAAGAATCACAACCAAATTTTTGGCATGTCCATTTGAAATCACACACAGAGAGAGCAAATGAATGGACAAAAATGAATGAATTCTGACACCTATTGTTTTTTAGTACATACAATGGCATTGCAACATGTTGGATGAATGGATCATTGCTATGCAATGATTGAGAGGAGCAGACAGTAATTGTTTGTTGTAGGATGCTGGGATGCTGAGGGAGTGGAGGCTTGCCATGGATGGCATGACATGAAGGTGAGTGGTGAGTGGTGAGTGGGATGAAGAGTTCTCAGCCACCGACTACCAAAATAAATTGAAACTAACAATAGGGGGGCATAATAAAACGGATTGAAATAGAGTAATATCTTTGGTATATTTTGTAATGTTTTTCAGTTACATGCTTGATAGTGACAAAAACATGGTGAGATAGTCACACTTTATAGAATATCCGCACATTTGGTGTGCTTAACACACCATTATTTAGAGTAGTTGAGTTCTATCCAATGATGTATCATTTGCCAGGTGTCTATTAAACTTGACAGAGCACTAAGTATTCTCCAAACTAACAGATTTTTTGAATAAAAGACTGAATTAAGTTTTAACTACAACTGCTCCAAAAGCACCTTTGAATAATGATCTGTCCAATGATCATTGTAGATCCATCTGCTTGGGTTGAAAATGGAAGATGTACATTTTTGGGCTTACAACAAGGATCAGAACAAGTGAATTGGCTCTACATAGTTTTGGCCATGATGTCCCACTCTGTACTACTGCAATGTTTGTAATAAAATGATGTCTCATCAAGGAATGCACTCTACTAAATCTCTGCCTCTTGCTGCATCCGAATTCTTCCTTCTCACCTACCTTCTCAATATTTGTGATCAGAGCCCATGCCACCTGACAAATGATCATCAAGTGCCATCATATCCTCTTTGGACCACACAATACCTCCCTGTGAGGTAGGCATTTGCCTCCGTCACTGCCATGAAAAATGCAATACATGTCAAGAACAGCAATGAGTCATCCATGTCTCTTCCAGCAGCACATCAGGCATCATGTGATGCAATACAGTCTAAAGATAGACAAAAATAGCCCAGAATAAACCAAAATGCATCATTTTTAGGGAGGCAAAATAAGCATCACCAAAATAATAGAAACAAAACAAAAACTTGCCCCAAAACTGTCCACTTCACCCCAATGACACCCAAGCCATCATATTCTTGACTTCCTCATTTATTATCTGATACAAAATGTCAAAAGATGGACAGAAACAGCCCAGTAGATGCTGAGATACATCACTTTTGGTGGGGTATAATCAGCATAGCTAAAACAATGAAATGAATTCAAAAACCACCCAGAACTATCCACACATCAATGATGAAACCCAGACCACCATATCACCAAACCCACCTAATGATAATCTGATACAAAACAGTCAAAAGATGGATAGTAACAGCCCAGTAGAAGCTGAGATACATTGCTTTTGATGATTCAAAATCATCATATTAAAATATCAGAAATGAATTCAAAACCATTTCAAAATCATCCACAGCTCCTTGATGATACCCAAACTACAATTTTCATTGACATGCCTAAGCATCATCTAATAAAGAACAGTTAAAAGATTGGCAGAAACAGCCCAGTAGAAGCCATGATAAATCACTTTAGAGGAGGCAAAATCAGCATCACCAAAAAACAGAAAGGAATTTAAAACCCATCTCAAAACCATCCACAGCAGCCAGATCACATCTAAAAAACATTTTCTGGACATAACCAAGCATCATCTGATACATAAAAGTCAAAAATTGGTCAAAAATAGTCCAGTATAAGCTGAGATACATCACTTTTGGAGAGACAGAATCAGCATCACCAAAACAGCAGAAACAAATTCAAAAACAATCCCAAAACCATCCACAGAACCCAGATGACACCCAAACTACGATATCTCTGGATGAACATAAGCATTGTTTGATACAAACCAGTGAAAAGATGGGCACAAATGGCCCAGTAAAAGCTGAGATACATCCATTTTGGGGGTTCAAAATAAGAATCACTGAAACAACGCAAACTAATTCAAAAGCCACCCCAGAACCATTCACAGCATCCAGATGACACCCAAACTACCATATTTGTAGATGCGACTAAGCATCGTTTGATACAAAACAGTCAAAAGATGGGCAGAAATGGTCCAAGAGAAGCTGAGACACATCACTTTTGGGGATGCAAAATCAGCATTGCCAAAACAAAAGAAACAAATTCAAAAACCACCAAAGAATCATCAACAGCACCCAGATGACACCCAAACTACAATATTCCTGAATGCGCCTAAGCAACATTGGATACAAAATTGTCAAAAGATAGGCAGAAATGGTCCAGTAAAAGCTGAGATACATCACTTTTGGGGATGCAAAATCATCACCTCCAACACAACAGGAATGAATTCAAAACCCACCCCAGAACCATGAACAGCACCATGACACCTAAACTACCATTCTTCTTGATGTGCCTCAGGATCATCTGATACAAAACAGTCTAAAGATGGGCACAATTGATCCAGTTGAAGCTGAGTTACATCACTTTTGAGGATGCAACATCAGCACTGCCCAAACAACAGAACTTAATTCTAAAACAACCTTAAAACCAACCACAGCATCAGGATGGCACCCAACTACCATATTTCTTGGTGGGCATAAGCATCCTGTGATGAAAATCAGTCAAATGATGGGCAGAAACAGCCCAGTAGAAGCTGAGATGCATCACTTTTGGGGATGCAAAATCAGCACCACCAAACCAACAGAAACAAATTCAAAAATCTCTCCAGAACCATCCACAACACCCTGATGACACCTAAACTACCATATTCCTGGATGCGCCTAAGCATCATCCGATACAAAACAGTCAAAAGATGGGCAGAAATGGTCCAGTAGAAGCTGAGATACATCACGTTTGATGATGCAAATTCAGCATCACCAAAACATCAGAAACAAGATCAAAAACCACCCCAGAACAGTCCACAGCAGCCAGATAACACCCAAACTACCACATTCCTGGATGCGCCTAAGCAACATCTGATAAAAAAGTCAAAAGATAAGCAGAATTGGTCCAGTGGAATCTGAAATACATCACTATTGGGGATGCAAAATCAGCACCACCAAACCCATAGAAACAAACTAAAAAACATCCCAGATCCATTCACAGTACACAAATGAAACCCAAACTACCATATTCCTGGATGTGCCTATGCATCATCCCAAACAAAACTGTCAAAAGATGGGCAGAAGCTGTCCATTAGAAGCTGTGATACCTCAGTTTTGGTGATTCAAAATCAGCATCACCAACGCAACAGGAATGAATTCAAAAACAATTCAAAAAATTTCCACAGCACCTGGATGACACCCAAACTACAATATTCCTGGATGCGCCTAGGCATCATCTGATACAAAATAGTCAAAAGATGGGCAGATATGGTCTCGTCAAAGCTGAGATACATCACTTTTGGGGGTGCAAAATCAGAACAGCCAAAACAACAGAAACGAATTCTAAAACCACCCCAGAACCATCCACATCAACCAGATGACACCCAAACTACCATATTCCTGAATGCGCTAGATCATCATGTGATAAAAAAGTTAAACGATGACCAGACAGTGCACAGAAGAAGCTGAGATACATCATTTTTGGGTATGCAAAATCGGCACCCGAAAAACAAAAGAAACAAATTCCCCCCCCTCCCCCCAAAACCATCCACACCATCCTGTCAACACCCAAACAATCTTATTTCTGGATGTGTCTATGCATCATTTGATACATAAAAGTCAAAAGATGGGCAGAATTGATCCAGTAGAAGCTGAATACATCACTTTTAGGGAGACAAATTCAGCATCACCAGCAGAAATGAATTCAAGAACTAGACCAGAATCGTCAACAGCACCATGATGACACCCAAAGTAACATATTTCTGGATGTTTCTTAGCATCATCTGATACAAAACAGTCAAAAGATGGGCAGAAACAGCCCAGTATAAGTTGAGATACATCACTTTTGGGGATGCAAAATCAGCACCACCAAAACAATATAAGTTAATATAAACAAATTTTAACCACCCCAGAGCCATCCACAGCACCAGTATGAAGCCCAAACTACCATACTTCTGGAAGCACCTAAGAATCATGTGATACAATACAGTTGAAAATGGGCAGAAACAGTCCAGCAGAAGCTGAGATACATCACTTTTTGGGATGCACAATCAGTATTGCCAACACAATTGAAGCAAATTCAAAAACTCCCAGAACCATCCACAGCTCCCTTATGACACCCAAAGTACCATATTCCTGGATGCGCCTCAGCATCAAATTATACAAAACAGTCAAGAGATGGGCAGAAATTGTCCAGTAGAAGCTGAGATGCATCACTTTTGGGGATAAAAAATTAGCATCGTCAAAACATTGTTTACAAACTTGACAACCCCCTCAGAACCATCCACAGCACCCAGATTACACCCAAACTACCATATTTAATGTGCCTAAGCATCATTTGATAGAAAACAGTCAAAAGATTGGCAGACACGGCCCTTTTGAAGCTGAGATACATCACATTGGGAAATGCAAAGTCACAGAAATGAATTTGAAAACCACCCCAGAACCATGAGCAGCACTCAGATGAAACCCAAACTACAATATTCCTAGATGCACTTGAGCATCATCTGATTCAAAACATGGCCCAGGAGAAGCTGAGATACATCACTTTTGGGGATGCAAATTCAGTACAGCCAAAATAACTAAATGCATTCAAAAACCACCCCATAACCATCCACAACACCCTGATGACACCTAAACTACCATATTCTTGGATGCGTCTAAGCATTATCTGATACAAAACAGTCAAAGAATGGGAAGAAATGGTCCAGTAGAAGCTGAGATACATCACATTGGGGATGCAAATCAGCATAGCAAAATCAGTAGACATAAATTTGAAAACCACCTTAGACCATCCACAGCACGCAGATGACACCCAAACTACATATCCCAGGATGTGTGTAAGCATCATCTGATACAAAACAGTTGAAAGATGGGCAAAAACAGTCCAATAAAGCTGAGATACATCACTTTTGGGGATGCAAAATTATTACCTCTAAAACAACAGAAATGAATTCAACAACCACCCTAGAACCATCCACAGCAGATGACACCTAAACTCCATATTCTTGGATGTGCCTAAGCAACATCTGATACAAATCAGCCAACAGCTGGGCAGAAATGGTCCAGTCAAAGTTGAGATACATCCTTTTTGGGAGTGCAGAGATCATCACCACCAAAAACACCAGAAACAAATCCAAAACCCACCCCAAAATCATCCGCATCACCCAGATGACACCCAAACTACCATATTTCTGGATGCTTCTAAACATCATCTGATGAAAATCAGTCAAAGGATGGAGAGAAACAGTCCAGTAGATGCTGAGATACATCACTTTTTGGGATGTAAAATCACCTAAACAACAGAAACAAATTCAAAAACCACCCCAGAACTGTCCACAGCACCCAGATGTCACCCAAACTTCCATATTCCTGGATGTGTCTAAGCATCATCTGATACAAAACAGCCAAAAGATGGGCAGAAATGGCCCAGTAGAAGCGGAGACACCATATTGGTGTTGCTTAAATATAAATGAAACTGAGGTGTGGACAATCTGTTGATCTCAATAATAGGAGATGCAGTTTTCAGCCAACTGGCTTTCTCGTAGAAATTAGTACATCTCTACTTTGTTTCCCCAATAATTGTTTCTATTTAGATACATTTTTTAATCGGTTTTTTCCAATAGGAATTACTATTATTGTACATTAATTGAATAGTATGCCCTACCAACTGATTTTAATAATAATCTTAATGGCTAAATATACTAGACCATTCATTTAGCTCCAGTCAGGAATACTAGCTGGGATACCATGGGGAACAGTTGACAGTTGGGTTACAACATTAGATATAACCTTCACAACGATAAGTTTGATGCCAGGGAGGGTGGCAGACATGAACCAGAAGACAAGGAATCTATCACCGTGTCTAGTGTGAGTGATGTACTGCACTGTGCAGAGGTCATCTAGGGTTGACTTCTGTTCCTTGTTCAGGAACACCTTGGCAATCTCATGAGATGGTCAGATCTTAGTTAGGAACACCCAACCTCAATTTTTGCTTCTTCGAAGGCATGGTGGTAGAGTTTTCTATGCAAGAAATATAGAGAATTTGTACTGGTGCTGACACCACCCACTTCAGCAAAGAAAAAAATGAGAACAATTGCCACAGTGACACAATTGCATGAGACTGCATCATGCAAATCTCCAAAACTGCTGGTAGAACTTTCTGGCGTAATTAAATCTAGATTCCTTACAAGATTCTGAATTGAGTCATGTATTTGGCTTGGACTAATTCATGTTAAACAAGAATTACAAATGTGCAAAAGGCAAGACTGAATTCAGTATAATAGACTTAATTCAGTCCATCTCATCATCATCCGATTACATTTACCTAAAAAATTATAATTCATGCCAAACTATTTTGCTATGGGTATATTGTATCTGGATGGAACCGTCAGCAGTAAAGGTCAGGAAATCAGGATTAAATAGTAAAATTCAAGCATTAAGCCCAGTGTTAGATCATTTGCCAGCAACTCTGCTTTTGGGAGGACTCATACTCTTAGGCTATCTCTGCAGGCAGAAAATTTTGGGTACTCAAATCAAGTTGCATGCATACTCAAATGTACTGTCCGTCATTCGGAATGATTTTATCTCTGCAGGCAGAAAATGCAAATGTGTACTTGCGGTAGAGCATCCATCTGGAATTTTGAAGGTTCTGTGTTCAGATCCCAGCTGCACCTTGCTTTCATTTGTCGAGCTTTCTCATAGTAATGCCTCCTAATCTTCACACCCACTTAAAAAAAATTGTTGGCAAATTGTTGGCTGGGAGGGGGTATGCATTTTGTGGTATGCAAAATTTCTCGTGATGGGTATGCAACTCAATCGGTCATGAGAACTTGGCAGGAACACATTTGCGTGCCCAAAAAAGTACTCAAACCCGAGTTGGGTACTCAAAATTTTCTGCCTGCAGAGATAGCCTTAGTAGGATAGCCTGAAAAAAACAAATATGTTGGCCTACAGCACACGTACAACTCAGAATTGAGTTTGAACCACTGACTAGACTTTGAAAAATTTAAGAATGCAGCATACTATTCCTACGTTGTGCTGTACATGTTTTGTCAAAAATTGTTTGGGCACAAAGTGTCAGATAGTCTGTCGTTGGTTTATTTCAGAGGGACAGTAAAAAATGATCATGCACGGATGCACAAGATTTGACATCATGATGTGTAGGCCAAATTTTTTTGACGCTTTTGCTATCTGACTGTACAAAACATACTAATTTCTACATATTGGACTTTGAACCATTAGACTGGTAATTGCAGCTTATTTTAGGTGGTGATCTCCATGACCCAAGGATGTGTAGAGCTGGACATAAGTTCTCAAGATAGTCCCAAAGTGATTTGCAATCTTGGTCAGGACTCAGCATTGTGGATATTAAGGCCACACATGTGGCGAAAGCCAAAAATATCTGACAAATAGTGGTTCAAAGTCAATTTTGACTTGTAACATCCCATTTACTTGTGTCAGTGATTGGGACAGGGGTGTTGTACTTCAGAAATATGGTCCAAAAATGAAAATCGATTTGTTCAGAAATCAAGTTCACAAAAGAATCATTAGATTTGTAAATAACGTTTTTGAAAGAAGTCTATTAATGTGCTATTATAGCCTTGTTGTGGGATTGAATCCAAAATGCATCAAAAATAGATTCCATCCTATGTATTTTTTCTTTTACGCTGTGTATGGAATGTGATTGATGGGTTGAAAAAAGTAACACGTGGATGGTCTGTGGACGTTGACGTACCCATGACCAAACTTTTGTCAACTCACAATTGATAAAATATTTTATTTAAGCCAAGTGATGAAATTTATGCCATTGTGCTACTTCCAATCATTATGGACTTTCCCTTTTTTGCTAAGGATCCGTCATCCATGCTTTAATCTGTGGTGACCAAGTTCTTCATGGTGCATGGACATCTACTTATCAGAGACATGTAGAAGATTGTAAAATTTCAAGTTCCAGGTACATGTCACTGTCCAGATAGCTGCTGGCTGTGGCAGATCAGGGTTTCCAGGTAGACAATGAGCTGGTGGGAGAAGAACACCGTCAAGGTCTGTCATAGCAAAGAATGCCAAGAATCATCTCTTAAGTTCAAGGAGGCATGAAGAGCTTAAGAGCAATGTAATTGATTGTATCTAAGCAAGGCATGCCTATCAGTATAAACATATGCTTTTTAGAGATCATCAGCTATATCAGCTCAAATATGATAGATTATGAGCATGTTGGGTCTGTCATTGAGACCAAGAAGGAAGTGTCTATTGCACAGCCAAAGGCACCAGTAGATTTGAGTAATGTTGTTCACAACACAGTTCCTGATGCCGAGATCACACAATATGTGAGTAAGAAGTCCAGATCTGGATCTAACATGCATCAAGCATGCTATGTCATGATGGGCCAATGTACTCTGAATGTAGTAAACACACTCAAGAGTATGAATGACCATGAGGCAATGGAGACTGTGGTTAATGTTCTGCCCCTTCTTAAGCTACTCAAGCAGATAGGTTCATTTTTGAATAGCAGACAAATATGGTTAATGCCTTGTTAGCAACATGTGCAAAATGGTAATGTATATCTGAGGAACAGTATTACCATGACTTTATGGCATGCTGTGATGTAATTAGCCAGTCAGGTGGATCTTGGTGGGTGTCCATCCAGTGCAGTGCTAGTGATGGAGTTGATATAGACCAAGAATCTGCTTACACTTGTAAGCTCTAGGAGCTTCTAACTGGAACCTCCCAAAGGTCTTCTTCATTTTGCTACAAGCAGAAGAAGTACACAAATCACAAGATAATTGTTTCTGACAAAGAATATCCAAATATGTTGTCTTCTCAGAAAACTACTTAGAAACATCCCATACCTGTCAAGGGGAGCTTCTCAGCAAGGAATACACAACTGATGGTTTCATCTCAGAAACTCTCTTGAGTACAATATTCTTCTGGCAGTTACAGAAAGTAGCAGACATGGAACTGCTTTCAAACTACCACCAATATCCTCAGCAATCACAGGGTGTTACATATTCATGGTTTAGCTAGGAAATCTGTGTCATTTGTTTTCAAACAGTAAAACCTAGTTTAAACTCATAATTTCCATTCTGAAACCTAAGTACCTTGTTCACATAAGCAACTTGTACTTAGTTTATTTTATCTACCAAGCGGCTTAAGTCAGTATTCAAACATGCAAAAAGTTGGCTCATTGTCAGTTATGCAAGTTTAAATATACCCACAAGTTGAATCCCTCTGCAAGGAAAAAGAATGATTGGATGTTTAATAATAGGGGTAAGATCAAGCGGTGCTTGGAGTGCAATGTAAATTTGTGACCTTATTGTTTTAACCATTGGCATGGGGTATCTTGGGACAAGATGAGTGATTTGTATAGCAGTTAAGGTGGATTTGAGGTCCATGGAGGTTTGTATTGCCCTAAAAATGAAAAAATTATGATGAAGGTACATATTTGTGCAAGTCATCAGTATATGTGCACCATAAACAGGTAAAGTACCTATGGATGTCATAGTAACTGAATATCACACAGTTGAGTGTTATTTTCTGTCCAATTAGGAGATAAACAGAAGATACCTTGGATATATAGAGAATCAGTAGTGCACCTGCAATCATCAAGTACCAAAAAATCAGTGTGTAAATGTTCTGAGATTCTGTAAAATGTGGGAGTTGAGGGAAAAGAGCCTCTGGCATGGCTAGTTAATGTAAAATGGCTTTGTAGCCTAATGCCATCTCTCCCGGCAATGCTTCTTGCATACTCACAAGAGCGAAAAAATGGGTTATGAGTATCTTATTTTGGGGGTACCATATGCAAAATTTTGAGGTGCACACCTCTGACTCTGACCCGTTCAACTAATAGGAATCTATAGTTGGGTTGCCTACCCCTTCCATGTTGTTCTACAAAGTTCATCTCGGTTTCACACTCCATGCATTCATTCCCTCATCTCACCCAAATCCATCTAGTAATTCATGCCTTGCCTCTTTCAAAATTCTGATCATGAAGGATGATACGGACCCCGCTGCTCAGTTGCTGGAACAGCAAGTTCACCCATCAGGTTGGTGGGGAACACCAACATAGATGGTGAGACCTCTTTTTGTTTATTTCCGGTTCATCAAGTGACAGAATCCAAGCAATTTTTCGTAAGTCAAGGCCATTCATTAAAGATTCTTGTAATTCTGTGTGAGGGGATGGTTGATGAAGCAGGTGACCCGCTTGTGGACTTTTCTCTCCCTCCCGGATGACTTAGGTAAACCTAGTGCCATCAAAACGAGTGCTGATGATTTGCAAGCAAAAGTTCTCCATTGTATGGCCCTCGATGATGCGCTCTCCAAGAATCCACCCAATCCAAAGGCATGGACTATTGCACAGTCGAAAAAGTGGTTGAAAGATCATGCAATTACAGCTGAGGATGATGTCACCTTCATCCTTCAGACCATTTCTGAGCACTGAGTTGCTGCAGGAGCTGCAGCTGAAGAGAAGGCTAAAGAAGCAAGTTGTTTTTTGTCATCTTTGCATTGATTGGGAAATATCCTTTTCTTTGCCTCATTCATGCCCTTGTAGATCATGACAAAATCAATAGGGCCTTTCTGATCCATCAAGATATTACAGTAGGATGAATGTCAATTGAAAATAGTAACACTGCCAAGACAAGGGGGCATCTTTGGGGCAGCTCCTTGCCAATAAGTGGAATGATCCTTTATTTTTACCCATTACTGCATCATTCCCTGATCTTCATGCTGACTTTTCTCAGCCAATCCCAATGAGTATTGAAACAGTGAGTCATATGAGCCCTGTGACTGCAGAGAACTGTGAGGAGAATTGGCAGACTCTCAACCTGCAGTTGAATCATGTAATTCAAAAATGGGAGCAGAGCGGGCAGGGGGGTGGTGGTTTTTTTGTTGACAATGGGGTTGGAGAAAGTTGTGGTGATGTTGATGAGGATTTCATTTGTCATTGGCTTGTACTGGACCAGAGGAAAAAAATATTGATGGCAATTGTATGTACCTCCTGT
>JALLPC010000592.1:0-12332 GCA_036940045.1 Stephanocyclus meneghinianus | reverse complement strand
TTAAGAGTGTACAACAAAATGACTTATTTCTGCAGAATTATTATTTTGGTTCCCTCCAAGAATTGAAAAGTTGGTCTCTATCGTCGTAACAGTCTTCGTCGAATTGTATTTCATCATTTACAGCCAACAAGGTTGATTTAGTATCTATGTTCTTCTCTGCCATGCGGTTCAAAATCTTGAGTCCATTCTTGAAGACATCATCGAATACTTTAATCTCGTAGAAATCATAGCCCACCTTTCTCATAGACTCCATCAAGCTAAGAGCCTTGATGGGATTGCCACATCGCTCGTAGGAACGAACTGTCAGGGTATACAGATCAACATCTGGGATAAATCCATCATTGAGCATGATATTAAGTAGTGATTCAGCATAGCCTGGGTGAAGGTCGGCTGCTAAATTCTTGATGAGAATGTTGTAGGTTTGGCGGTTAGGTCTAACTCCAAGAGGGGCGTGCTTTGATCTCATAATTTTGAACACAGATAAAGCTTTCTTCCACAGCGAATTGCTCTTGTTGGAATCAGAGAATGAGGATTGTGAAAGTGATGGCTTCCCTTCAGTCAAGGCTGCGATGACTGTGTTGAATGTAGCAGTGTTGGGAGCTAGGTTGTCTGATATCATCTTGCGAAGAAGGAGAAGTGCTCTCTCCGGCTATAAATGAGAAAGATTGGCATATTATAGCATTAGAATGCACATGAACGAATCAAACATGGCAGCAGATGGGGCAATTTTTACCTACCTGGCCAGCTTTCCGGCAGCAGCTTATAGCAGCACCGTATAAGATTTCGTTCGCCTCAATTTCGCCACCGTTGCTTTGGTCCTTAACCATTCGAAAGACTTTACTTGCAGCATCTATATTTCCAACCCGTTCGCAGGCAGTCATGAGCGACCCATACGTCACAATCGTTGGCTCTAACCCATCATCCTTCAATTGCCGAAGCAAATCAAATGCTCCTTCAAGATTCATCCCTTCCGCACAAGCTCGAATCGCTGCATTGTAAGTGACAATATTTGGCTTTATGGAAGAAGTCGGCGCTTTCATCGCCTGTAGCAGTCTCAATGCATTTGTCATGGGAACTCTTACATCCTCAAGGTCTATTGAGCGATCGCCCTCTTCCTTCTTTTTTGCAAGCTGTGCACACGCCGATGCACATGCGTTAATAGTTGACGAAAAAGTGACAACGTTTGGTTGAATGCCTTCGTCCCTCATGGTTTTAATCAATCTAATTGCATGCGTATATTCGCCTGCTTCAGAACAACCTGTAATTGCGGCAGTGTAGGCTACCTAAACAGGATGTGTGCCAAGAATAACGACTTGAGACACAATCACAAGTTTCTAGTCAAGAAAAATCATTGATTCGACTCACAACATCAGGGGCATTGGCAGCCATGTTGCTTTGCATGGCGGATTCCCTCATCTCGTCTAAAAGACGCAAACCATCCTGCCACCGACCAGGGCAACGTGAGCACGCCGAAATAGCAAGACGGTAAGCCACACCATCCGGACCACGTAGCGCTTGTTTGGCACCTTTTCTCATGCGCCCATTCGTCCTCCTTTCCATTGCCCCTCTACCACTGAAAAAATTGCCCCCTCCCGTGCTTTCCTCCTCTTCTTTGTCCCCCAATTGCTTCATCAATTCTAAATATTCCAAAGCTTCGTCCGCTAACCCCAACTGCTGACATGCATGCAAGACCGAGGTCAGCGCCATGCCATCCAATGCCACGCCATATTTTTTTGCGGCACTTGCGATGCGTAGCAATTCTCCCCATTCTCCAGCACGTTCGCATGCGGCGAGGACGGTCCCGAATGTCACTTCGTCTGGGGCTGGAACGAAGAATCGTGCGTGGGAATGTTTTTCCTCGCTAACGACACGGAGTAATGGGACGGAACGAGTGGCGTTGATGGTTGACGATTCTAGGGTATTGAAAAATATGGAATGAGAATCAGGAGGACCGCCGCTTACTTCGTCTGCAAAATACGAAGTTTTGGAATGCATAATCATTTCGTCAAGAAGCTGTACAGCCATTTTCCATTCCGCTGCACGTGCCATGGTAGATATCGCAGCATTGAAACCCACGACGCCGATACCTGCTCCTCCTCTTATTTTTTTACCCTCATCTGTATCCATTGATAAAGCCAAAGTGGCGTTGTTCAACAATTCTAACGCTAGATGGACCATGTCGCTTTTCAGCCCAATGCCCCCCCTTTCCCCCCGAAGATTATCTCCTGCTCTCTTCTCACATGCACTAATCACAGTCGAGTATATGACCCCGTTCGGAACCACATCAGCATACTTGCGGTTTTCTAACTCATGAAGCAGCTCTAGCGAAGTGTCCACGTCTCCTTTGCGCGCACACGAAGCTAACAGTGCGCCAAAAGTGAATACATTTGGCGATATGGCTTTTTCGACAATACAAGCGGTGCGGAAGAGATGAAATGCCATTTCCTGCCGAACGGGTTGAGCTCGGGCGCATGCATCTATGGCTAGATTCAGCAATCTAGTGGTTGGACGAATATGTTGAGATTGTTCGAGTAGTTCGTGCAAATCGGATATTACTTGTTGATCCTCCCCTTCTTCCCACTCCATACTTTTTCGTATTACATCCACGAGCAACGACGCGGTATCCACGTTTTCACCTTTGCTTTTTATCGAGGCAGTTTTGCTTTTGTACAACGTCCTCAATCGATCCAAGGATTGAATTGCAAAGTACAACTGGATGGCTTCGTCGGTTCTCCCCTTACGTCCAAGTCGTAAGATGGAGTTTTCAACTTCTTTATTTCCATCTAGCTTGATGTATTGTCTAGATTCGCTTATGCCATTACTGAAAGTGGCATAAGGTTGCAGAACACGAATTAATGTTGGCACATTCTTAACGTTGTATATTTCAATAGAATTTTGGAATTTCTCGTGATCATGAGAGTCACCATGAATTCTTTCATAGGCAGCATGGGTATGATGGGCGGTATCTGTTTCGTCTTGAACTATGGAGGCAGCGGCAGTCACGAAGGAAAGTCTTCTTTTGTAGCCAATCGGTTTTTGCCCGACTTGCGATCGATCGGATTGAAGACGAAGAAGTGGGTCTGTATTTGCTTTGACAGTCCGAGAACGATAACATGAGAGGACACTGGGTTGGAATGCTTCGATATGAGAGGTACTGCTTGGATGCCCTAATATGAATGAGGTAGCCAAAAATATATTGTACATCATGGGACGGCCACTTGAGTGAAAACTTTTCACATCCCTCGAGCTATGTGCATGTTTGAAACTCATTCCTATATTTTTCTTCTGAGTTTTGGAGGCTGGGACAGAAATAAACCACTGTAACATTGAAATAGTCCATGAACAAAATATTGTGAGAGAAAAAAAGCGAAGAAAACTTACAATCTAGCTAAGTGCACTACAATGTAATTGCTGAAGAATGCAATGAAAAATCACCAGCGAACAACACCAACCAAGGTAAAAAAACATCTTTTTCTGTCTCCACATCATCACGTACTACATGACAATTGATACCATTGCATTTACACAAAGGAACAAAGATGAATTACATCAACGGATCCCTTCCACAAATAGAGACGACAACGTCTCATTAGTGAAAGGCGAGAAAGCCAGCAAGCTCGCAGGGGGGTATAGCAGATTTGACCTCACATTATTGACGCTGAATGTTGATGTTACTTTTAAGGCTGCGAATGTAGTGAATAGATGTTGGTCGGCGTTGGTTATGGTGACCCTCTGGCGGCAGCAGGTTGACCTTCAAGGTGCGATCTATAAAGGCAGATCTCTGTGATGGACACAAAACCATAGTTCAACTTGAGGTCACAACCTTTTTTCGCGGCCACGGAGAATACGGAATGTAGTTTGGTGGGCTTGTGGGGAACCAGTGGGCGTCACATCGAAGTAATGAGTTCATTTTTTCTACGTTCAAGCGGGAAATATGAATTGCGAAAACGATTCTTGTGGGAATATCTACGTTTACTTTGAGCCCTCGTCCAAAGCCAGGGGGAAGGGAAGGGAGACGTGGAGCCATACACAAACGTTGGTACTATAGTACCTACGGTATAATAGGTACATAGAACGCATAATTGGGTCTCTACGATACCCTGGTTGATAGAGTAGACTCAATCCAGACTCAATCCTAGCTCAATCCTGCCCGATCACTGGAATGTTCCAAAAAAATAGTTTCCACGCAAATTTTTCTCGGAGGGAGAATTCGTTCGTAGGAAAAGGCAGGACAGCATCATCATGACCAACCCGCAATTAGCTCTAGCCTCCCCGCCACCAACACTGGCAAAATACTCCACCTCCATCCCATTCCTCCGCCGTCCTCGCTTCCTCACAGGACGATTCGCAGGCGATGTGGGATTCGATCCTTTGGGTTTTGCGTCGAGTATGGAACAGCTCGTCTATTATAGAGAGGCGGAAGTGAAACATGCTAGGATTGCTATGTTGGTGAGTCGTTTGCTTCATTGCGCATTGCGTGTAATACTTGTTTTCTGCGGGAGAACTTTGGTTTGTGAGGAATCGGTGTGCGGCAATATGTTAGGAATCCGACTTTAAATGGTCGTGGCACTCAGTTAGATCTAAACCAGGTCATACGAACAAGTTCATGTCTGGAAAACTCTTTCTCGACAGGAAGGAAATTCTTGTATGGTAGTCATCGTATGAACCTCAAATGGCAGCGTTACGCCTAGAGCAATGTTGTGGTTTTGTTCTTTCGGTATGAAATTCGACGCGAACGTATGTGGTTCTAGGCCATTGTCAAGTTTGTTGACTTGTATTGTTGCAGTTTTTTGGATTCCTTTGTTTCAGTTCGTCGCCAGATTTTCCCCCGACAGTGAGGAAGAAAAATGAATTCAATCGAACCCAAAGACTGACAAGAAGAAATCAGGGTAGATTGCTTTCCCGTTCCTGTTGTTATCGTTCGAAGGCTTTGAAACGTATGCACCGTCGTCAATACTTTGCTGGCTCACAAAACTTGCAAAATCTCAAGGGAACGGTGACACAGCCTTGATCGTCGCACCCGCGTTTTTGCTTACTCACACAAATATTTATCTGCATCTGTTCAAATGGCACAAAGGCAGCAGCAGGATGGCCGCTTTCTGAACTTTTTGATCGGCAAATCACCCAACAACTCGATACATATTTTAACCTGAATCTCTCTCCTGTCCTGGACTCAACAGATCGCGTGCCATCTTTACTTAACGGAGGATTGGATGCCATCTCTCCTCTGTGGTGGGGTTTCTGTCTCGGACTGACTGCTGCAATCGATTTGAAGGGAGTGCAGAACACTAGATATTTGGATGCTGGCGATGATAGTATTGGTGGAGAGTATTTTCCCGGAAACTACGGCTTTGATCCATTCAATTTGTATCCCCCGGACGAAGAGGGACAACAGCGTATGCAATTGGCTGAGATCAAGCACGGGAGGCTGAGTATGTTGGCTGTGACAGGCTTTGCATTTCAAGAGTATGTGTCCGGGTTGGGGGTTGTGGACGAAACACCTATTTTTTTTCGGCCCCTTGCGTTGGGCGGATTGAATTGAATCACACATGAAGGGATTCATTCATATTAGACAGAGAGAGGCCAAACAGTCACCCCGCGGATGAGGAGTTCGTCCAAATAGCGAACAATCTAGCTTCACGAAGCTGCCGAATCAATGTGTAATTATCACTGCACACACACTAATATTATTTGACATCTGTCTGTGAAAGATGCAATTTAAGCCATTTCTAAAATCGTCACTAGTTTTATCAGCGAACCAGGCCCTGAATCAAAATTGAAGAATACCAATTAAACTTAGCAGAGCAAGATCTCGATCCGAAATGTACACTTGCCGTGCTTGCATGTCTGGTGTTGGTGCCATCGGTTATGTTCGTGTCATGGACACGAAACAAACCTGATCCGCTACATGATAATACAACCCGAAGACTCGGGATTCTTCTCCAATGGTTCGCCCCTCTCTCTGACTCGATTCTTTCTCCTGTCATTCATTCTTTCGACCACATATTCCTTTGACTTCATAACTCGTCGTGCATGGTCGAAATTCGCTCCACTCATGTCAAGATACGCTTCTTCGTATTCAATTTTCATCCCGCCATAGCTGTTGTTGTGTTCATGGACGTGATCATTCTGTCTTCTCCCTCGACGTGAATACGGGTTAACTTGATCCCCCACGGGTCTACCTTTGTCGAAAGTGAATCCGTTCCCTAGCGGACTTTGGTAAGAGGATCCGCTTCTACGAGATGACGCCATTTCGGCTCGTTTGCGCGCTCGTTCTATTTCTTCCCTCATAATTCCATCTCCATAGTGCATGTCTGGGGAATGTCGTGAGTTGAGAGAGGTGTGAGACATGGGTAGATGTAAAATTGTGCACTTGGTATTCGTAGGACAATGCTAATGTCATGGATATCTTGACGAAGTGCACAACTAAATGATTGAATGCAACCTTGAAATTGATCACAGAACAACGATATGCAACAATTCTAAAACAAGTCTTGTGTTCATGCTTGGCGAGGTTCAACTCGCTCGATGCAACAACAAGACTAATCGTTGGGCTTGACTCACTCGACCACATCCAAAAAGAATTATTGAAAAACTGTGTACGCTTTCGTGCTCACCATAATGCCTTTGCCGATCAAAAGTCTTCATGCCTGGAGGAGCTTGCGGCGAATACACTTTTCTATAAAACGGGTTCCTCTCTGCGGCTCTACTGACACCCTTCTTGACAATCTTGTCCCCCTCAAATCTCACACTGCTCAGCCATTTATCGTATTCCACCCTCTTGCCATAATCTATTAAGATGCGGTAGGCTTCGGTGACTGCCTTAAATTCGTCGCTTTTTGTGGGGCAGCCATTGTGACGATCGGGATGAAGAGCGAGGGCGATGCGACGATAGGATTGTTTGATTTCAGGCGTGGTGGCTGTGCGGGGGAGGTGGAGGAGTTTGTAGAGGTCTTTGCTGAAGTGCTGGGCGGTAGTCATGGTGGACCAGTAGGCGGGGGTTGACGCTATGTATCAAAGAAAAAAATGGTGAGTATAGGACTCCGTCGGCTGTTTCGAAAGCGGCTCATCCCGCTGGTGCGCCTTGCAATGCAGTCGTTCCCAGAAGATGATTGCGTTGATCCTTTCCTCGAAAGAAAGGGGGCACGCCGTGAAAAGAAGCGGAGGCAAACACCGATCGATCTCAACTTTAGAGCTCACATGGAAATAACTGTACTGATTCCTTTGTGAGTAGACCAACATCCATTCTCATGATCTCAATGAGATCTCATTGAGATCGGAGTATAGAAATAGCACCGGCATTTCTTCTCCGTTTCGCAAAAAAAGTGCCTGTTGTCTGCCTGGGGTACTATGGTTCAGCTGTGGTATGTACGAAATTATGGTATTGTACCAGGTACCATTTGTACGATACCTATGTCTTTAAGAGATCCAATTTCATCTCTCTTCTTTACATCTTCTTCGCGTTTGATGGCGAATGATCACTTGTTAATCGTCTTCAATCAAAGGCGTCCACAAAAATTGCCCATCGCAACGTCACAATATCAGTCACTTGCCGCCAACGTCGACCCTGATTCACTGACATGGGTCTTGGTTTGGTTCAATTGTTCAGAGTGGGTAACCCTATTGCCAAAGATTACTGAGGCAAGCGCCTCATCAATCTTTCGCACAATTCGCCAACGAGCAAGGTCTTCCATTTTCCTGATATTACGCACATGTCCTGTTTCACGCGTTATGATAAGTTTACTTCTGTTTGAGCGAGTTATTCTGTCATGTGCGTTGTAGAGTTAAACCTCACTCTGCGATCTGCGATTCCAATGGGACGCGATCGAGCATGACTGGTTGATGCTGGCGAACTTGTTCAATGCAGTAGACGTTTTTATGAAATATACGGAGTGTACACTGTCAATAATTGTGAATGGCAGATACAGATTTCAGACCATTCTTGCGTGTCGTAAAGAATTCGTGTATTCGCAATTGTCATGTCAAAAGTAGTAGACGATGTTGCCTCCATTATGTTTCATGCCCTCCTGTTCAATGTCTCGTCTTGATGGTATTTCAATCATTTAGTGATAACTGTCGGCTAGTTTCGTACCATATTGCGCTGTGAATGAATGAGACTCATTTTTTCTTGTTAAATTCACCCAGCAAACAGATCCGAAAACGAATACAATGACCGAAATTGATTCCAATTCGCAAACATAGACTCATTTTTTTCTTGTTAAATTCACCCAGCAAACAGATCCGAAAACGAATACAATGACAGAAATTGATTCCAATTCGCAAACATCAACCAAAAGTAACAGCATTTCATCCATCAACGTTTCGGAAGCATGTAACCTCGATTTTTCCTCCAGCCAAGGTAGAAACTACGCCAAAACTGGCTTTATTCTTCATTCCCGCGTTGCTGAAGTTGCGGCTGACTTCTTAGGCCGCGCATTTTATGAGGGTGACTCTGTTCAAGATACTATTAATGCCACCAATGCCTCTTCGCAGGGCAATCTCTCTTCGTTAGTAGAGTCCGCATCAGCCACCGGGGCTTCTGAATCCTCATCGCTGTGGTCTATTAGTCCTGAAAATCTCAGGGACATGGTACTTTCCAACATATTACAAGAGGGAGGAATCGAAAGTTCCATAGGCTATTCTGAATATCCAATATACGGATCGGCGATTGCCTTTGAACCAGGAGTTTGGAATGTGGTGGACGGATTGGCACAGGGAGTTACTTTTCCTGCCTCCTCACAGGCTTGTTGGATAGATAATGCATATTGCTCTAGCAATGTCACAGATGTACAGGATATATTTTTGACAGAGTTGAATACCAATCCTGATGGGCTGTCGATATACTCTCCTTATGCTTATCGAGGCCCTCCAGATCAGAAAATTTATGCCAATTGCTCACGAGATCAGCCAATGTTTTGCCCCAGTATGGATTTGTCATATGCGTACGATTACAGCAACGTATCGGATGCTCGGGCGGAATGGTACAATACACCGAGATGTTTGTATCTTCGCGATGGGATTTCGGTCGGATATTGGACTTCACCGTACTTTGATGATGGGGCGGGAGGTATAAACATGGTCACTTACTCTCAGCCTATTCTCTCACAAGCTGGGACGTTTCTTGGGATTGTTACAATCGACATTCAGGTGAGTTTCCATGCCCAAAATGAAATCTTCATGGAATTTGCAGTTTACCTGTGATGAGCCAACTAGTTTTCAATGGCGTCCCTCGTGTTGCGAATCATCTCTTGAAATCTCGCTACACTCATGCAGGTAGAAGCATTATGTTATGGGGATCAGTGCGATGTACCCATTGATTACAATTATTTGACCAGTATACGCCCAGTGGGTTTGGCAGCTTCGGTTATTGCGATGTCTCTATCGGTTGGGTGTGCATTGTGGACGTATTGTAACCGAAGCGACCGTGTGGTAAAGGCATCACAACCGTTCTTCCTTATGATTATATCTATGGGGTGTTTCATCATGTCCAGTTCAATCATCCCTCTGTCAATCGACGATAGCATAGCCACCGAGAAAGGAGCATCTATGGTAAGAGGTTGGAGTTTTGTAGCGTATGCTGGTATGGCACAAGCTTATTTTCACTTGTCTTCTTGGCACATTATGCGTTCTCATTCGATTCTTCAAAAGGCGTGTATGGCTTTCCCATGGCTGCTTGTAAGTGCGTCTTACCGAGTTATTGAATCTCTTCCCAACTCTATTCCTTCTCAAAGTCTGAATTTATCACAACCACTTTAAGTCCATTGGATTTACCATGACATTCTCTGCACTGTTCAGCAAAATCTGGAGGCTCAATCGCGTCTATCACAACGCCTCGCAATTCAGACGAGTAAGAGTGAGTCACAAGGAAGTGATGATGCCTTTTGTGATATTGATGGCGGCAAATCTTGGGTTGCTTCTTGCATGGACTCTTGTCGATCCTCGTGTGTGGCACCGCACCATTCCCGATGAATATTATAGTTCTGAGGGCTACTGTGTAAGATTTTTTATGATGAGTGAAGTTTATTGTATCGCAAAATACTCCTGGATTTCACTTTACTATCTGTGTCAAGAGTGCTAGCGGAGAAGCCAAATACTTCTTTGTTGCTCTCATTGGTTCAATCAACTTGTCGGCATTGCTATTGGTAAGTCAGGATGTACTCTTTGTTTAAATCTTCGTTGTCCTTTGGTTCAACGTAGATCGAATCGCTTTCTAAGGCAAATATGCAGGCATTTCGCGCCAGACGAATAACAACTGAATTTTCTGAGTCGACTTACGTGATGATGACAATGGTCTCGTTGCTCCAAGCCCTTCTCATCAGCATCCCTTTACTCGTCTTGGTAAAGGACAACGAGATTGTTTTCTATTTTGTCATGTTTGCTCTTATCTTTATAGTAACGACGGCGACTTTGGGTCTGATGTTTGGGCCTAAAATATTTCTGGTAAGGCAAAGGGCAATGGAAACCACTCAGAGTCGGGATAGAAACAGCACTTTAAACGGAAATATAGACGGGACTTCAAACGCGAATGAGAAAGCGTGTGATGTGGTTATTGAAGTGGTGAGGAGCAGAGAGTTTGAAGGCAATGCTTCAGTCATTAGCGGAACATTCTGAGACGATAGTGACAAGAACTGCTGTGCAAGTTGACAAGAACTGCTGTGCAAGTTGACATGAACTGTGACTCGAATTGTGTTCGTAGAACTGCATTAGACCCTTTTAAAATATTGTGTTATTCAATTAAATAGTTAATCTTGAAAGCAAAGGTTGTCTCCGTTGCTGCCATTTCAGAGCATTTAGCAAGAAATATTAGAGCACAGAACATGAAGACTGAGCATGGTCAGATTCTCAAATGAAGAAGATAACACCAACACACGCGCACTCACGCACAGGTTTGATGGAAGACTTAATACCTAAAACTAATTGATCAATTAATCGCCAACAATTCAACCTCAAAATTCAGATTTGCATTGGGTGGAATGACTCCGCCCGCTCCGCGTGCACCGTATCCGTAGTCCGAAGTAATACGGAGCATGGCTTTTTCGCCGAGTGACTGAGTAGTATTTCGTAGGTGTGTTGAGTGAATACCCATTTTCGAAAACTTCAAGTATCAGGGATCCTTTCATGACGAGATAGCCAAAATAAAAATTTCCTTACCATTTGCATCACTCCCTCATCCCAACCACGAATCACCTGCCCAACCCCAATCGTGAATTGAAAGGGACGCCCCCTGTCCCTACTAGCATCGAATTTCTGTCCATTGGACGCTAGTGTGCCACTGTATTATTTTATATTTTTTGAGGTTGAAAGCATGAATGACAAAGTGGCGACTTGGTGTGAGTAGTGAGTGTAAAGAAACTACATAAATTTCTTGCTCGCGATTGGGACAAAGGAGCTCTTCAAACTTGGCATTCTCGTGAAGAATCATGGTCAAATCTAACCAGGGAATTACAATTGTTCACGACGTGCCGGTCCCATGGCTTTGTAACAGCAGTACATAACCGAGAAGACAAAGGGCCAGCAGAGCACGGCATCGCGTTTTATTTCGAGAGAGGGGGGGTCAGCTTATGATTCTGATGATCTTATTGGTCGTCAAGCAAAGTGTGACTTCGAGCTTAGGATGAACTATGCTTTGTTTTCGTAAGCTTCTTCATCCTCCCCAACAACGCCCGGTAGAGACGTGACGAGAGCCAGAAAATTCCACGCACTTTTGTCTCACGGAGTCTGGCCTCGTAATTTCTCTGCAAAAAATCATTTCTCTGTACAATATCTCATAATGACCCTGCTAGTATGCAATACAAGTGCACCGCAAGCGATCAGGAAGAACTGCCCACCGACGTTGGCTAGCATGAAAATAATGTCTCAGGCGATAGATTCGGTCTTAAAAGCTACATGATGTTTTCGTTTTCAAGAAAAATAAGCTCTAGAATGTATGTCTTAACTCACTGATAATGCATAGTAAGCTTATCCCCCGCTTTCGGAAAGTTCTTCCCGTCACCCGGTGAAATTACTTCCTGTTTCATTGATGATAAAGGTGAGCAAACGAGAGAAGATGCAGGAATCAGCGGAAGAGATGCAGAAGGCCTTGTCGTCATGGCAAGATAAAGCGGAAGGTGCATTGAATGCGTCCGCCCGTGCCTCTCTTTACCTTGGTCACTCCCATGATTGTCTGACTGAATATGATGACTATGATGGGTCTGAGATGGGTGATCTGTTGGTCCCAAGCTGTCCCAAGGCAGTATTAGGAGGTATTAAAGTTTTTTAAAAGCTTAGTTGTGTCAAGCTTTTTTAAAAGCTGAGTTGTATCAAGCTTTTTTGAAAGCATAGTTGTACAACCA
>JALLPC010000591.1:0-12339 GCA_036940045.1 Stephanocyclus meneghinianus | reverse complement strand
CCTACTTCAGAAAACAATTGTTACAGCCTTAAAATTAAAACAATCATATTACTACAGCCTGTGTTGATAGTGTTTGTTCATATAAGCCTACTTTCCTTGTTATATAAGCCTACTTTTCTTGGGACCAGTTGAACATTGTCACGGCCTTTAAATTAAAATGGTTATATTACTACAGCCTGTGTTGACAGTGTTTGTTTATATAAGCCTACTTTCCTTGTTATATAAGCCTACTTTCCTTGGGACCATCTGGGAGTGTGGGACCATTAGGGACCAGGTTTGAGATCTACCATGCAATCTTACTTGTTTATGGGACCAATCATTTAATGTAACACATAATGAG
Organism: Stephanocyclus meneghinianus; assembly: GCA_036940045.1. NCBI lineage: Eukaryota > Bacillariophyta > Thalassiosirophyceae > Thalassiosirales > Thalassiosiraceae > Stephanocyclus > Stephanocyclus meneghinianus. Next base: position 11,999 of record JALLPC010000591.1, on the reverse strand, counting down.
TAATATGTCAACCCATCCAATTCTTGTGGTTATGTAGGACTTCACAAATAGCTCCCAATTCCCAACCAATAACAAAATTCCATATGGTTTGATGTATTGTTTTGATATAAAACTTATTGGAAATACTAGCTGGTATGCTCTGAAAAAGATGAATAAAGGGTCTATCCCAGGAAGTATAATCATTTTGAACAGAGAAATTTGCTATGTGTCATCTAATGCCAACCGTTATACCTTACATTGCCATATGTACAAGTATTATGGCACTTCAACTCAGAAAGACTATGATCCCAATTTGCAGGAATCCATTCTGAGTCTACTAAAAGAAGAAATCACCATGGTGCACTACCCAGTATTGATACCATGGCATCATAAACTTAAATAAAGGAAATGAAAAACATATCAGTTACATAGTCCTCCAATGTATGCTACAGGAATGGTAGCCTACATAGCAAAAGTGGGACTCAATTTCAGAGGCACCTAATTTCAGATGTACAAATACACATCAAATCATCATCCAAAATGTGTAGCAAATTGCATGGGCACTGCTACTACATCACTGGTTGAGTCTCAGAGTCAAATTTAAATAAGAATTAAGCTGTACATCTAATATCAACATTGAAAAAGGGATTGAAAGAATTACAGAACACACTCAAGATAAGCTTATTGTGTTCAAAAATCTCCATCTACAAAATCTTGGTCAAACAAACATTTCTTCTTGTGCACCTACTACTCAGCTCATTTTACATTACAGTCAATCCATTGCTGATTAAAATTATGATTCAAGTATAATGTACAAACTATGCCTGAGGGGACATTCAACTTGGTGTTGTTGGTGTTTGATATCAAATTGCCAAATGACAATATGGTGTGGCAACTTAGTGCAGTACCAAGCCACCACCTTGTTTGCATAATAAAGCTGAAACACAAATGTAATATCATATTCTCTGGTATGCCTGGGATTTCTATGAGTAACATCATGCTTTCTACTTCTCCATCCTGTGTGGCATTGTGTTGCAACATTTTGCAACCGCTGAGGATTCTTGGCAACCATGAGAAGCAGTACACATGTACATGTTACTGTTGACATGGGGAATCTAATAATGTCTTATTTGGATTATTCAGAATGAGTTAAGCAAGAAAATGCTTAAGGGTTGTGAATTTGTCCAAGTGGTCAAAGAATATGTTGGTTCTTTGAATCCACATTACATGACAAATAGAGCTTTACATATTATCTACAAAAATCCTTGAACCTTCTTTCTCTATCACAACCACAGTATTGTTACAACATGGTATAAAAATAGATATCGGATAAATGTCATTGCATGTATTCATTGGATAGTATGGGACACAAAACACAATTCTGTTCCCTGTCATGTAAACAATTGCAAATAATGGGCGTTCTGATGGAAATGAAGCACACCAAATATATACAAGATTGCAGATGTGGTTGCAATCATAATAATGATAAATAATTCTTACATCAAATTATCCAAAATGGAGTATGATCACCACACATGAGTAGCATTGTGGTTTGAATGAATCCAATCATATTATCACAAGTAAACCCCTTCTTAAATGACAAATCATTCTCCACTTCTCTGCATGTGCCTACCCTGAAACAACAGGAAAAGTGTCTGCTTCTTAGACATTTGATTATTTGTTTCTTGCCTCACTCCACTTCCAATAAATGCTTTTCATTTTGTGTCTGTGAACTTCATAGATACTACGCCTTTATCCAAACCAATCAGATCATATACCCCAATATCTGTATTACCAGAATGAGGTTCTACTGCTAATTTAGTCTGAAGGGCAGGTTGGATGCTAGCATTCACTCCGGTCAAGAATTACATGATTTGAGGACTTCATACACTCTTCTTACAAAGGAAGATAACTCTTAGATGTTGTCACAACACAAAGATACCAGATCATGTTGATACATGTACATCAATATCATAAAACGATTTTATGATGGGATTACCTGTAGTGATGTATACCATTGCATATAATACCATTTGACATTGCTATTGTGATAAAGGTCTAAGTTTGCGTATAACAAAAAAGATCTATAGATATGTATCTTTCTCCTCTACAAATACAAACTAGAACAAGGTTTAGATATACTACTATTAATGGTAAGATTAAAAAATTTTCTAAGACGCGTTTTCTATTGTATGCAACAGTAGTAGACAGCTAGCAAGAGAATAATTTGACTCAGTGCTCATATATTTTTCAATTGAATGGATTATTGTCTTTTTTATGTTTACTTTGATTGTTATGACAAAATAAAAAGCAACTCAATGATTAACTCAGCAATCAACTAGACAAAATGCAAGACATCACACCATTCTTTCAAGAACAAAGACTGGGTGTGGAAAAAGAGAAATGCTAAAAAACATGAAAAATCAGAACAAAGATCAAACCCCCAAGCATAGATCCCACCCCCAAGTGCAGATCCCACCTCCAAGCACAGAAAATATTGTGAAAAGGTTTGCCGTGTCATTTGTCCCCTGCTTTAAGGACCACTGATAAATGAGCAAGGACAAAATGCAAAGTGAAAGCATATATTTTGGAAACTATAAAAATGGTCAAAAGAAAAAAGGCAGGCACAGAACTAAGCAGCCCATGACAAAAAGGAAGAAAAAGATGTATGAGCCATTTTTATAAGTTATGAAAGCAGGGAAGGGGAAAAATCACACAATACAAACCTGCAATTTATTTTTTGTGCTCCCTAAAAAGGTACCTCTCTTTATGAGGGTTCCTTTATGTTGGAGTGTTGGCTGAGGGAGGAGCAACGGCATAGGCGGCACTGTCATTGGAGGCATAATCAAAGGCTGTGATGCTATCGGTGGTGCCATTGTAGGCAGTGTCATTGTAGACAGTACCTTCTTAGGCGGGATTATGGTAGACTACACCATGGTGGTCATCACCATTGTAGGTGGTGCCATCAAAGTGGCACCATCAGAGGCAGCACCGGGCTGCACCATCTTTGGGCATGCCATTGTGTGCAGTCCAATCAATGGGTGCACAATAAATGGGTGCACAAGCATGGGTTGGACAGAAGCAGTGGTGCAAGTATTCGGGGGGGTGGCCACGGAGTTGTTCATGGAAAAGATGGAGGTTGAGGCAATGTTGGATGCAGTCATGTTGTCATCAATGCCATTGGTGGTTAATTTTTGGTGACCACAACAGGAGGGGGGAGATGATGGCACATAGATGGCACTGTGCATTTTGACATACATAAAGAGGGTATCATATTTTACGTTTATGGAGATCAAGGAATATCATAAAATATTTTTATGATATTCCTTGATCTTTTTCACCACTAGTTCGTAATCATGCTTCTGAAACAGTGCACATTATTTGTGATTTGGCAAAATCATAATTTTTTTGATGACCATGCGAGAATTAGGGGACTTTTTATGATTTTAAAAGCTGTTGTCAAACATGGTGGGAGGGAAGGGATGTGGCAAATCAAGGGATGTTGTCATCATCTTGGTCACCTTTAGACAACAATTCCAGTGATTGTTACCCCATCAGCTAGTTCGAATGAAAAGCAGAGCTCCTGACTTGATACAGAAAATATATTATAGAAGACATGTATAGGCATTGTGAGAGAATTCATCAATAACAGATGTTTGAGTGGAATGTCATAAATAACTGAGGCATATGTTGTAGTTCATAATCAAAGGTGCAATCTAAGCTTCAAGCAGATAGGGTGCATAACATATTCCTGACAAACATTCAGTCACTTTTAAGATTGGATGAGCTCTCTTGAATCCCATGTTATTTAAAACATATAAGCATACAAGTATACTAATGCTTCTTTCTGTTCTTTCTGTTCTTTTTCTTGCTTTTCTTCCCCAAAGGTGCTGCACACTTTTGAACCACAGTGGGATTAAATACCACATGCACTACATCCTTATCTTCTGAAGCTGAAGTGGAATCTAAATGTTTATCATCTGGACTTTCCTCATTTAAATTGTGTTCACTCATGACTTCTGAATTTTGTAGACCCAAACTCTCCTCTATGAAACAACTCTTGATGCGTTCACGTAATTTGAGATGATGCTGAGTAGTCAAGTTCAATGTTTTCTCACTACAGTTACTCCCAAAGGAGTGTATTTTCAGAAAGGCAGTAACAATTGGACCAAAGTTCATCATCAATGCAGTCAACTCGCCATATGATTCATAGCGTGGATTTCTTGTGAACTTTAGCAATGCTTCAGGTGATTGCAACATATCAGGGTGTTTCTCTTTCCAAGCTGATAGCACCTTGAGGATGTTCTTCTCTGCAGCCACATGTGATTTCAACATTTCAGATGATGCCTCGATTGCAGTTTGAGTATCACCTGAATTTAGTGCATAGGGTAAAGCTTGAGCTGCCATTCCCCGTCGGAGGAGTTCTATGCCAATAGGGAATGGCAGACCCATGATTTCTACTATATTGATAACCTGTTTGTTTGTCCATTTCTCTCTGTTTAATACAGCATACCAGCTTGCACTCTCAATATTTCCAGCATCATAAAATGCTTTAAGAAGATCATACTTGCTCCACTTTATACCGTTTTTTTCTGGGATACAGAGAAAGAGCAGTGGATCTTGGCTGAATGGACCACCGTAAGACAAAGCTTTCAGAATGCGATCCTTTCCAAACTTGGTACACTTTGCTCCAAAAGTTGTGATGGCAAAGTAGGGATCCCTGCAAAGATCAAGAAGGCAAAATAGCACTGAATCGTGTATCTCCGAAAATGAAAATCCTCCGTTATTTTTGAGCTGCTTGACTTTTGTCTTCACTAAGTCTTTAAGTCTATCTGTATCTGTAACTTCATGTTTCGGTGGCAAAGCTAACTCCAATCTTGCAGCTTCAATGGCATTATCGAATAGTCGTTGAGGCAAAAAGACAGAACATATAGCATCAAGTGCGAGTTTCCTACGCTTGAGTTCTGGAAGAAAGTCTTGTGAATAAGACAAGACTTGTTTCAGGATATAAAAATTATCTATCCCCTCAGTAAACTTACCGGGCTCCAAATCTTCAAACCGAATCTTAGAATTCAGTAAAATGATCTTCAACAGCTCAGAATTTTCTATGTTTTTCCAATTGCTTTTTGCATACTCAGTTGCATTCTCGTAGTCGTGCTTTTCTATGTACCATTTCACTATATCAAGACAACAACTCAGATTGCTTTGAAGATTGGTGTTCACTTCAGTTCTGAACTCAGTAGGGTGAAACTCATAAAGGTGCATCATTTCAAGACTATTGTGTTTGAGGGCAAAGATCACAAGTCTTCGTCCAAAAGTTTGTAAGCATTTTTTCCCAGCTGTTCTTGCAAGTTCTAGTGGATGCTTGTACAAACGAATCAGCAATCTAACATAACTTTCCTCGCTAAAATGTCGCATTGAATGAGCATTTTGGGACCATGCTGCAACACATCCACGAACATGCACATCACTCAGTTTGGCGCTATCTACGGCAGCTCTTGTCGATTTGGTGGCCAAATCAATTTCATTACTGCGGAGGAAAAGCTCCACTGCTGACTGGTAGTTCTGGACTGTATGGTAATACTCAGCAACAATGAACGGGAGCACTTTACTGATCTCAGACCGTTCTTCTTCGCTGCACTCTCTGATCATGCTTTGTAGCTTAGGGTGGTCTTTGTAGCTAACAAAAAGGGTGGATGTGTCAATATCTTTTAAGTGACGAATCTCAATGTTTTGCCACCGATCTGCGACTAGACAAAGTCGGACAGTCTCAACACGATCAAAGTGATTGGGTACTTCAGATCGTGCTTTGTCAAATATTGCGTTGTCTTTTTCATCCCAGGGCGGACAGTAAGATAGTTCTCTAAGTACATCAAGCGTGCGACTGAAATCCAATTCCTCAAAGAAACATCTAGCTGCCCGACGATATGCATTGGCAGCATCTGATCTATCGCCAAGAGACTTCAAATGTCTTCCTTTGGCCCAGTTGGAGAGACCCCACGTGTTTGCTGCCGCAAAGCAACTTGCAGCTAATCCAAAATGACCTTCCTCAAATAAGTCCACACCTCTCTGATACCATGATGCCGCCGTAGTCTTGCAGTCAAACTCAACTTGAAGTTCTTTTGGATCACTAATGGGTTCAATATCACATCCAAGATTGCCAAGGAAGTTTCTCATAGCAATGTCCTTCCTCTTGATAAGTAACACCACACGACGCTTTGCTCGTGTCACGGCGACATACAGTTCACGAAGCATGAGCAGAGATCCCTCACTTTGAGAGGTAGTGTCCCAAATTTTCCGACCAAAACTGAAGGCAATCACAACGTCATCAAACTCCAAACCTTTGGACTCCAATGATGATAAAATAAAAGGGTGGTCTTTGAGCCATCTGTGAAAAGCAATAATACTGTCTCTACTAGAATCACTTCCATCTCCCGAATAAATCAACGCCTGGTTATGGCCAAAGTTTACTGACAAGCTAAGGGCGCTTTCAAAGTCGCAAATGCGAACCTTTAAGCCTAATTCTTTCATCGCAACTTCTGGTAGGCTGTGAGCTATTTGAGCTGGGAAGTTCTTCTTTGCAACCATAAGAATTGAATTTCCCAGTGACAGAATATCTTTCGTAGTGCGATAGTTTACAAGTAAATGTGACACTTTCGAAAGCCTTGACTCGATTCCAGCTTTGAGAGAAAGTAGGACTTGTTTGAGGCCATCAAATGTGAAAGAACATCCAGGCTGCCAAAAATATGACAAAGTGCAATACAGCAACCAGTAAGTACCATGTAGATTATTACAGTGATTTTGTTTATCCCCCATCTTACCGAGATCTGTTTTATTTGGCACAGGTGTATGGAGCTGTCAACATCAGTGGTGATTTCATAATATCTGGGCTATCATTGAAATACGTGGACTTACCATTTGAGCTGTATCTCCAGCAAATATCCAGTTCAAGTTTTTCGTGCCACCAACTTTACAAATCAATAGTAATGCTGCGTATGAAAAATCTTGGACTTCATCAATATATGCTTCGAGAAATCGACATGTTTCAAGGATGAGTGAATTAAAGAAATCTGATGCAAAAAGAGTAATTGCAGTATGAGACATACCTGAATCAAAAATTTGACCCAAGTTGGGGTCCTTCAGAAGCAGTAGAATGACATCATTAATATCACGTAAGTTTTGTTGGACTTTCCATTCTTGATACTTTTCGAACTCCTTGAACACATCTAATCTCATAGCTTTGCCGTGTTCTGTCTTGTTCGTGATATTGCTCCGTTTTTCTTCGAGGTACTCGTATCTATTCAGTGGCCTTTTGTTCAGTCCAGCAGTCAGCGATCCAAGGATAACACCACCAATCTCATTTTCAATTAATCTCTCTTCAACCACCATGACGGTGTGTGATTTAAGGTATCTTTCTTTGCTGTATTCACGAAAGCTACATAGGTTGTCCATATTTACATCATTTATACGATAATTTCCAAGAAGTCCACGAAGAATATCGTCCCTTGAAAAGAACAGAAATTCTGGTACATCTGTGAACAAAGATGATGGATTGGATTCAAGAAATTTATCGCATCACTATCATGTGTAAACAATTAAGACACTAATACGAACAGAAGCAACACACCTCCATTCTCGATCATGCGCATTTCTTGGTAGCGCTGTCTCAGCTCGTTGCATAGACGCTGTGACACCGTGACAAAGCAGCCGGGAAATAGCTGTTGCTCTCGTTTTGTATGAATAACAGCATGCTGAAACAATACGTTTGTTTTCCCCGTTCTTTGATGACACAAATGGGATGGTTTATCAGCTATGCCAGATACAAGCAAACATTTCGTAGTTTTGTTGTTGTACTTACCCAGACCGAGATTCAATGAGCAGGGGAGGCGATGACAGAGCTATTTCTTGTTGATAGGGATCGAGCACAAGATTTCCTTGTGGCAGGCTATCTATACTGCAGCTCATGATTGCCTCTTGTAATGGATTTGTTAACGGCCAAGAAGTGAACAGGTTTGCAGGCATATTTTCCTCGTCTTCACATGAACTCTCCACCCTTTGCACGCCCCTAAGGTCGGGCAAAACAATGCAGGCACCTACTGGGAGATTAACGTGCTGTTGAATAAACGCATTGCATTTATCCCTACTTCCGGCAAAATGAGCCTCTATCAATAGATCAGAACCCCTAAGTTTTGCAATCCAAACAACACAAAGGCGATGACTGTGGCCTTTCAAGGACGACACATACCAAGATGGTCGAGCTCTCTCGGACGGACGCGGGATCACTAGCTTGATATCAGGCTTTGAAACTGCAAGTACCGTGTTGAAGCATATGTTTTTGTCATGTGCAGTCATTTTTTTTATGGAGTCGTAAAACTTTGAAGTCATGGTGGGAACCCAAATACCTCTACGCCCCCAATCCGGAGAAGTCCATGCTATGGAGACAACGCGGGACATATTTACGAGACGTCGCTGGTGATAAAACTTTGCAAGTAGTTTCAATGTAGAGTCACCATGCGTGAGCGATAGAAAAAATGAGACATCTCCAACAACTCGAAGAACTCGCTTAGCACGTGTTAGAGCGACATTCAGGCGTTGTCTATAGTTATCATGGGTGCGATTGTAAAGAGCGACAATATGAAGCAATAAATTTAACTAAAAAATGCAAGCACAATCATTTGAAATATTGAGAGCTAACAGCTTACCTATCGTCAACAAATCCTAACTGCTTTGTTCTAACTGTGGAGAGAATGACAATATCTGCTTCATTTCCTTGAACCGAATCGACCGTTGTGACCTCAACTCCCCGTACTTTCTTCAACTGATTTGCGATTAGGCAAACTTGGGCTCGATAAGGGGATATAATTATTGTGCGGGTCTGTGGAGAATGCGATCGCAGTTTGAGGATATCCTCATCGGTATACAGTAATGACTTGATGGCAACAGCTTCGTATTCATTCTTCCATGAAAACTGATTCTTTTCCTCTCTACCACTTCCGTTTGTATCCACGAATAGAATTGGTTTTGAAACGAATGGCTCTCTACCAACTACATTATCACCAGACATGATTTGCTTGTTATAAAATTGACTGTTGGGGAACTCTAGAATTGACTTGTCCATACGATATTGAACATTAAGCAGATGAACCTGCTTGGGGATTTGATTGTATGTCCTTGCTAACCAAGAAATCCCATATCCCAAGTCCGAGCATTTTTGATCGATTACCGTAGGAGGTAGCTGCTTCGGATCACCGACAACGATCATTTTCTCAATGCCTGGAAACGTGGTTGCAATGTAAAACTCTGGTTGACAGCGATGCAGATATCAATAGTAAGATTCATCAGTATTCGAGACTAATTCCTCAGAACAGACTAAGGCCTTACCTGACTCTGGGCATTGCCCCGCTTCATCAAGAATGAAAGTTGCGAAAGCTCCGTGAACTGCATTTCTGAGTATATTTGAACCAGCCGAGTTCAGTGTGCAAAACAGTACTGATGCAGAGCGGAGTTTGGCGGCATAGAGTTTACGGCCACTTGGTCCTTCGAGGTCAATAAATGGGCAAAGTTGTGCCAAATCAGAAATATCCGAGTCTTGGCTTGGATCCAATTTTAACCAGTGTGCAAATTCTTTTCGTTTCATATCCTTGGCGTTGATGTCCGTGAGCTCGTTGTACGATTTCATAAATTTATAAAATGAATCACTGCGGTGAAGGGGGTTCAGAAATCTAACGCTCTCGTCGCAGTTCTGCCCAAACACTACAATTCTTGTTAAATCGTAATATGAAGAACTGTGTACCTTCAAGGCGACATTAGCGACTGCGGCATTTGATGGAGCAGTCACAATTATCCCTTCACCAACAGCCTGAATCATGGCGTTTATAGTGTGCGTCTTGCCTGTGCCTGGAGGACCTGCATTTGGTGCAATATGCTGAATATGAGAATCAATACACATCACAACTAAATTGCAGACACAATGAAACTTAAATATTGCTCTCTCTAACACGTCGAGACATCAGCAATAGAAATATCAGAATCAAAAGCAGCCTTACCTAGGACACAGAATATACCTTCAGTGAAGGCTTTGCTCGAAACTGTTGAGACGGCCTCTTGCTGCGAGTCATTCAAATTCGTAGTGTAGAAGGCATTATCAGCCATTGACACGACACTGGAATCTACTATCATCTCGCGAGTCATAGCAAAATGCATGAGTGGAGTGGGAGGATGCATCAGAGCTTCTAGTATCCGTGCTGTACTCGAAAGTGAAGCTACCTTCCTCCTATGAGTCTGCGGTTTAAGATCCCACAACATTCCTCTACCATCGTACCACATCATGTTTTTGGTCTGCTCTCCAATTTTCTTCCGTGTGGGAACGCACAAAGCAAGCTGCTTCCGCAAGTCATTACTTTGACGAGAAAGTGATGATTCCATTAGAAAGATGTCAAATGGTACCGGATCAGATGCGTTTTTTTCTTCGGGATCAGTCAATTCTTTCTCTAGCGATGCGAGGAATTCCATCTCTGCCATTGCCATCATCGAGCGCAGATGCTCTGGAAGCAAAGGGCCAGTAAGGGGAATGGGATACGCTAAGCTTTGACTTGGAAAGCTTTTTCCAATTGCAAGATCCAGCAACCTTTGATGAATGACGGTAAACGAAGGAGCTATACTTTTCAGAGCAATTTTTATGTCTTCTTCTTCCCTTGGAACTTCAGTGTGAGAGGAGCGGAACTCCGAAGGCAGTGCAATATTTGGTGTATATGATTTGACTTGGGGTTGCTGTTGCTCACGATAAGTAGAAGCCAAGTGCAGCGAAGAAGATTTCTGAGTTAAAATAGCAGAATCTGCATCAGGGCTTTGAGCATATTCTCTCTGCCTTCTGTGATTATCCATCTCCTCGGCTGCAGCGCCAGCACGACGACCACTGCCAGTCTTACGAACTTTTTCGCCAATCGGCAATGATACTCTTTGTCCCATGGAGGATGAGAAGATGGTGAGGGCACGTTGACTTCTTGGCTGTCATCTGGCTATGCACGAGCTAAATAAAATCTTCCATGTCCAAAATCAGCCTGAAATTTTCATTAACAGTGGTCTGTTTGAAACTTTGACTCTGAGGCTGTGAATTTTTATGCCTCACATTGCCATCTGACATTTTTGAGTCCTGCGACCAAAAATGTGGTCATAGCATCAATTTTTGACTTTGTATAACTGGACATCTGACATTTTTGTGAAAATAGGCCATTTTTAGCCTATTGGGTGCCTGCCGTAATTTGTCTATCTGTTCAATTGTTCAAATTACCAAATATTTGGATGTTCCAAACCTCCGCAAAATCTCTTCCAAATCATCGAATCGTATGATTTTTTTTGCCAAACTTTGGAAGAAAAGTTGCCATGTCCGGACAGGCGGTTTTTTGTCCAAATTTCTTTTCTACTCCAATTTCACCAAATATCCAAATATGCACCCTTGATAGTCATTCATTATGCCCCATCATCTGGGCATCCAAGCTTCAGTCACAAGTCGCACTTTCAACTACTGAGGCTGAGTATATAGCCATGTCTATGGCCCTCCGTGATGTCATCCCTCTCATGGAACTTATTCAAGAGATGAGAGAGCGTAAATTTGATATCATCAATACGCAACCTTACGTATATTGCAAGGTATTCAAGGATAACTCCGGAGCACTCAAGTTAGCCCGACTTCCAAGACTCCGCCCACGTACCAAGCATATTAACATATGTTATCACCATTTTTGAGAACATGTTCAGAAAGGCTTAATTAAAATATTTCCTGTCGATACCAAAAACCAGATAGCTGACACCCTCACTAAAGCCCTCGCGCAAAATGACTTCGTGCGCCATCGAAAACACATGTGTGGGCTTTGAGATGTATTGCCTTTCACAAGGATCATAGGGAGGGGGTGTTAGATTATCAGGTACAACGGGTTTTCATTTTAGGGTATTTATGTCTACAACACTTATTTAGGCACTACCTGGGTTTTTACGGAAGAAATCTCCGCTTTTCCCAGAAA
>JALLPC010000590.1:0-12338 GCA_036940045.1 Stephanocyclus meneghinianus | reverse complement strand
GTGTGTATTTCATGGTTTTTCATTCTTTTTAACTGTGGGGATGCGAGTGATTTTTTGTGCTAATTTGTGGATTGCATTTTTTATCAATTTTTTATCAATTTCACAAAAAATCAGGACTCTATGAGTGCTATTTTCATTTGATTGGTAAACCATTCAAGAAAACAGGAATCTGAGTAAGACATAGATGCTATGTATAGAACTTGTTCTCATATTCATTGGTACATAGCTTCTAAATATTTCATACAGCTTGGTTACATGTTATGTATAGATGGGGCATACAGTGGGAAGGAGTGTACTGCAGGTAGCGTATGGAAAGTACTCCATCATTTTTTAAGGACACTGTACTTATTCTATTAAATAACCTTTCAAAAATATCAGATAGAAAGCCACACCAAATGTCCTCAATTTTCATTAAGTGTGACTATCTCTCCAATTTTTTGGTAAAAATAAAGAATGTGATTAAAAATTTGTAGTATTGATAGCACTATACTTCTACCTAATTGGATGCGCCCCATTTTTTCCCCAGAAATTTTTCTCAATAGCAAACTTATTTTAACCAATCTTCCCACTCACCAGCCACCTTTAGGTTGCACCATCTATGACCTCTCCTCCCGTCTACCCTGTCCACCGGCACCGAGCTTTCTCTTCTTGCTCAGTTCCTTTCAAGAGAGCAAAGGCCATAAGATGCAATGAATAGCAGTGTTTCTTCATTTTGTTGTAAAGAAAAATAACGTTAGAACATAAAGCAGAGAAAAGACAAGTTAAAATTGTCATTGCACCTTGATTTGACAAACCAGAAAAACAAAACAAACATTTGATTGTGAGAGGGTCTCCACACAGCACACCAGGTTGCACCCACATGGATGAGTGCAAAAGATATGAATGGAATTTAAGAAAACAGGTTTCAAGACAACACAAATAGTAAATAGTGATGAGACTTTAAAACAATTAAATAATAATGATTTAAACATAAAGTCCAGAAGCCATGGTAGGATTCATCTTGGGAGCAGCAACTGCTGCCACCATCAGCTCAGCCTGCAGCTGGGCAAGAAGCTGTGACTGAATACCTGCCTGTGCAGCTGCCACTGTCACTACTTCAACAGCTAGCTGAGAACTTCATGGCCATGGCAGGGATGACCTTGCAAGCCTGAGCAGAGGCATCCATGACAAAACAGATGACTTCGTAAAATGCTCAAAGGACAGCAAGTCCTGAAAACAGCTTAAATTTTAGAGATTTGGTTGGGACCTGGGCACACAGTCCATGCTTCTATATGCGATTGGCACATAGTTCCCCGGCATGGTCAGTGAAATCAAACCTCTTTTGGATGACTGAGATCTGTTCACAAATGCGCTGTCCTATCTCGGAGATTTATTTGGTTTTGGTGGTGCAAATGATGATTTTGGTGTAGTGGGGAGTGGTGCAGACTTTGCCTCTGGCACAGCAGGCTAAGGAAAGTTTGCTGGTGATGGTTCCTTAAGCTTGGCATAGAAGACTCCACCAGCAACAAATGTGCATTTGAGGGACATTTTGAAATGGTTGGCCATGTACATGGTGGATCTATTGTTGGTGGCAATTAGGTCAACAATTGGAACACGCCATTCCTTAGGCATGAGAGAAGGGAACATAATTGTTCCTAATATGTGAGAAAAATCATGATTATAATTTGTAATCCCATAAAAATACAAATGGTGACGTGCGGTGAGTTTATGGTCACATGGTCATCTCTGAAGAACCAAGACAAATTATGGGAGCCCACCATATGGCATGGCCATTTCTCAAGAACCAATGAATAATGGGGAGCACAGCACATGGGCAAATTGGTTGCAATGGAGAATCTATTCCCATTGAACTTAAATGCTAAAAAACAAGAATGTCCCTAAAAATGGCAATATTTTACAAAATGTGACTATCTCAATAAAATCCTTAGGTTCTGATTTTTTCAGTAGAGGCAACACCCCTCTGGATTTCAGACCAGGCTATATAAATGCACATCACTCTGTTGCGAAATCATGGCAGCCATCCAATAATTGGACAAAGAATATGGTACCATAGTGTTTTATAAAAAATATTGAGATTCAGGGACAACACAATAGTAAAATGGCAGAAGCAAAGTAAGAATTTTATTGGAAAAAATTGATAGCAGGGGAAAGCAATAGCAAAACTGGGGATGATACAAAAACTCACCTTTTCCTTATACCCACAGTGGCTTGTGGCAGCTGGGGTAGCCGTGGTTTGTGTGGATGTGTCAAGTAGTTCAATTCGATGTGTTTTGCTGTGTAATAGATTACAGTAATTGAATAATTGATGCCAAAACGAACATAAGTTGAAGAGAGAAGTTCAAGGGACTATGTAATATGCAGGTTTCAGAACGATTATTTACATAAAGTGCCAATAACCAGTTGCGTTCACTTTCATTGATCTCCCCAAATCAAAAAGGATTCCAAACCATAGCCCCCCTTTCAAAGCCTCCATAAATTGCGGATTGTCAACATACCTTTCAACAAACCGCTCTATTCATCTCACTACCTTGGAATCCTCTCCCATTGCCCTGTTCATGTTATTGATGCCATTTGACAGTTGGCAAAACACTATTCAAAACTAAAATTTTCCGTCTACTTTGTTTTGGCAACGCCATCACTTGGACTTAACATTGCTTCATGGAGTATACCACTAGTTTCTGTCTTTCTCTCTTCCATACTGCTTTGAATTTCAACGCCTCGAAATGGCGAACTTTGAAACATCTTGATCTGTCAGCATCCATTGTGAGAGCATGCATCACCCCAACGTTTTTTCTGGCATCGACGGTCCGATACATTTCAAACTCAAACACACGTTCCATAACCACCAAAATCAACGCTTCGCCCACACTCACCACTAACGGCAGGAACGGACACCCTCAAACAAGAAAAACGAATTAGGGTTTGAAACGGAGGTGGAGTTGCAAGAGCTCAATTTGCCGCAATGGTGTACACAGATTTGAAATGGTAGATGATAGAGGGGGTCAAGCTTTTTTGCATTCTTCCAATTCTCGTTCCCCATTGATTATGACATACTGCCAGATAATTTGGAAACTGGGAGGCTTGGCCTTTGATGTTATTGGTGTCACTACAAGGCGCATTGCATGGAAGTCGTAATGACTCATACACGCTCTGCCAATGTTGACACGCTTCGTACAAGAGGCTTTGATTTTTCTTGGTCTAAGAATACAGAACGCTTATTCAAGAAAACCTTCTCCTCAAGCTAATCTTCAGCTGCCAATTGCCTCTGTAAGCCTTTGGAGCAGTTTGGGACGAGCCTTGCCATGTTTAAGGGATGTCTGACTTAAGTTCATTTCTAATGATTCATTGATCTTGATTATTGATTAGATGCTTTGTTCTGGGCTTCGATCTCATTCCTACTCTTCATCCTTGACTTGTTGACTACATAGGAGGCTACACAGCAACAAGCTTTGCATGAAGTACATTAACTCACTTTGTGGGTAGTCACACTGTTGTCGTAGGCATCTTGTTGGCATCACTTTTTGTCAAGAACACAAAATGACCAGTTTTCATTTGTAGTCAAGCACGTCTTCTTTAATCGCTGTTTCTGGCATCATTATGTGGTCTTGTTTTGTTGTCATTCGTGTATCAGCATGTCTTCGGACGGTCTTATTTTGTACCGTACAATAGTCAACTTGTGCATTATTTTCGGTCCGTGACCCCAGTCGATATCGCTTTTTTGTTATGAGCAAAAAGTGCTGCTTCTATCATCAAAGGACATCACTGCTTGAAACTTCTGTTCGAATGCGGATATTTGAAAATGTCTTTCGGACAAACTCTTCTTTACAGGTATGTAAATGAAAAAAACCAAAAACTGATTGCTTTGTGTTTACGTCATACGAATGCCGTGGTATGATAACTTGAAGATCGCAGACTGTTTGTCCGATTTCTGTGTGAAAGAATGACCAAGAATTTGGTGATTCCCGGGGTCTTGCTGTGGAACGTTGTTACATAAACACATCCATAATAATGTGTTAGAAAAAAGTACCAGCTGTAAATCTTTAAAGTGGACACAGTCGATCAAAACCATCGAACTCACGTGCTGTTCTTCTTGAAGAGTGGAGAGGGCTTGAGTAGTAGATATGACTATAAGTAGCAGTGAAACCATAACACGCACAAACTTACTATATATATATACCATAGCAAAGTCATCAAACATGGCTTCATGTGTAGGTACACATCGAAAAAGAATGCTATGGAACAATCTCTTGAAGGATCTCAGCTTTTTTTAAGTTCCTTTTGGTGCCGGTAACTGCCAAACATTGTATCAGGGACACAGAACAAAGGTGTGTTTGAGAAACTTAGCTGCAAATCCGGCCAATGTAGCACCATTCTTCTTTGAGGGTGGAGAGAGAGTGCGCAAAGTGTTATGGTATGTCTGCCATGATACTTCTCTGTCAGTAGAGAGGCCCCAAGTACAACATGGCAGAGGTCATGTGAAGCTCCTCCATCCATTGCAAACAATCAAACAAGCACAGAAAGTCATCCTTTGACAAGTCTTGATCACAAATCCATCTTATCCCGACCACACTCTTGATCACCATCTAATTCCTTCAAGGTAGGTTCAATGAATGGGTGCAACCAAGTCATGCTTGATTTCATACTTAGCTTCCACTCCGTTGGCAAGTATGTCTCTTGTCTTTTGCTGGGCTGAGAGGACTCACAGATAACTCAGTCTTGCGCATTGCAGAAACTGCTCAATCTGAAGTTAGGAGATAACACCCCATCCTTATCATGATATGACCAATAGATTTGATGGAGCTGTGTTGTTCATGATCATTCTCGCTGCACATCTGATCTTTTTGCTTAGTTCACTTGATCATGTGACTTCAATTGTTGCATTAATGAGTCAATCACAACCAAATCAACCTGTAGTGAAAATCAGATCAAATTTCTGCTTTGGAGTGTTGTACACTTGCTGTGTACCACTTCCTTGCTTCATCACCCCTATCACTTATAGCCTTTGTTTGTATCACACACTCTGTTGCCTCTCAGCTGCAGCCTCTTGCTCAAAATGCGCTTCAACTTTCCTACAACAATGACTGCCTCCCTCTCTGGAGTTACCCTTCTCACCACATCCGCTTATCGCCAAGTAGATGAAAAGACGAGCATCTCGTCCCAACCTTCTGATGCTTCTGCTCCCTTCATGGAGTTGTCCAATGATCAAGGGATAGAGTGCTCTTTCACCAATGCCTTCAAGGCACAAGAGATTCATGTCGATGTTGGCATTTTAAAATGTGGGGCCCACGAGATCTGCATGGAGGACACAAACTCCTCTGTTGGAGGTAGGTGCATGGCCCTCATCGACAAGGAGGTGGCTTTTGAATCTCACCGTGAACTCCTTGAGTGTACATTCTCTGATGGTACCACTGGGGTTAAGTGTGTTGGTAGTTACGCTTGTGATGGTAGTGATCCCAACTTGATTGGATGTGGTAGCTGCATTGGAACTACTGCATGTAAAAATCTGCAAGCAGGCACTGAAGTTGGCAAAAACAGCTGTGTAGGAGATGCATCATGTTATGAATTTGGAGGATCTGTTGGTGACGACAGTTGCAACGATCATTGGGCATGTGCCTTTGCTCTGAGTAAGAATGTATTCATACAGTTCATGTTATTGTCCTGCACTCAGAATGGAACTGATTGACTTGTTCATCTTAAGGCACTATTGGGAATGATAGTTGCAATGCAGGATACAATGCAACCAATGCATGCCTTGCATCTATTTTCACAACTGGTGATAACTCATGTAATGGAGAGAGCGCATGTTCCAATATGGGAAATTGTGAGTTCAGAAATAGTGTTCTCATAATTTTTGTTTGTGTTACACTGTTTTTCTAATCCACCACTTCTTTACTCAGCAACTGTTGGCTATAACAGTTGGTATGTTGGCCAATCAAAATCTTGATGCTTGTTTCAATCCTATGGAGTCACTTTCATGTTTTTCTCCGTTGCAGCAATGGTATGCTGGCATGCTATGATTTTCAGGATTATTTCAATGTTGGAAGCTGCGTGTGGTACGTTGTCAGTTTCAAAGCCCTTGGTCCTATGATGAATTGTCTCATTCCTTGCCATCACCTCAGCAATGGAGACTACGCTTGTTTTAAAGAGGGATCTGGCTTTGATTACAATAATTGTACTACTACAATGGTAAGATTTGTTACTGGTAAAAATATTTGTATTATCAAAATCAATTACTCATCCATGAAAAAATTTCATCAATAACTAAGGCCCCCCCCATGTCTCCCACCATCTCCCCTTCCAACAGTCCGACCCATCGTCCCACTGCCAGCCCAGTAAGTGCATCAAATACATGACTCGCTATCATTACATAGGCTTGAAAATGCTCTTCCCTCATTTCAACTGTGACATCTTGCAAAAAATTGCAGATTGCTTTGTCAACAGGGGTTCCAAGCAGTAGCCCAACAATATCTCCAAGCAAAGAACCTACAACATCCCCAACTGCAAGGCCTATGGGCAGCCCAGTGAGTATTTGATAATAAGACTTGCACAATGTATTCAGCTCAAAATGTCTGTCACCTCAATTTTATTATTATTTGTACATACTGTTGTAGAGCATTTCACCAACAAAAAGAACAAGTGAAAACCCTACAGTGACTCCCAGCAAGGGACCTTTAAAAGCTCCCACTACCAGCCCCAGCAAAAGCCCTACCGTGTCACCCACTAACCACCCCGCTACAAAACCCACCATGGTGCCTACGGACCGTCAAACATTTCATCCTACAAGCAAGTCTGGAAAGAGATCCAAGGCTTCCTAACCAACTCAAGCCAGTAAATCTGCATATTGGGCATAAACATGTATGAGAGAGTTGGGATTAAGCTTGGATCATTCATTTGGGATTTGTTTGAAAATGGTTCTTCACATGAATGATGCAAAGCATCTGGACTGGTTGATGATTCGAGTATTGAGTATTGGAATATGCCCTATAGAGTCTCTGAGGTGAAGCAAACAATAATTGTAACCCTATCGTGATATTGAGAAAAGATAGAGTAAATTCAGTTTCTTGATCTGAAGGACAAAATCATTCAAACTTTATGTGATTAAATACCTGTAAATATTTTGGAAGATGTGGTAGTTATCGTCTGGTGATTTATGTTATAAAAAATCGTACAATATTACCTCTCTTGCAAAGAACACATAGTCAACATTTGTGCACATACCATGCACCTTTTTGCGTGCAAATTTCCCACTTGTGCACTTTTTTGTGCATATTTTCTAATTATGTAACATAATTCTATTTTGATTGTATTGCACAAAGCTAGTAATTTTTTATTATGTTACCGTTTTAATAATTTGTGCACAAAAAAGTGCACGGGAGTTGTTTGGATTTTTTACGCCTAAAACGTATTTTTATTTATGCCTTCACAGAAAATGTAAAGACAGACATGATGTTTTTATTCTCATGGTACTGGTCCATATGTGGGATATAGAACCCTACATATGGATCATTACCATGCAGAAAAAGCATCATGGTCCAGAGGTACTTTACCACCATGACACTTTTTATGTTCTTACCCTCTCATGAGAGAGCTGATATTGCAGTGTCCGCAGTGATAGCACTGTGTTCATGCATCCATGACAGCACTGCATCTGAGGCGGTTGCTATGATTGAGCCACATTAGAAGCATCCTCCATGATGACTTTGTATTTGTGGCAACCTCCATGAAAGCAGCTGCCTCCGTGATTGTATCACGGTCATGGAATCCTCCATGAAAGTGGTGCAATTGGGTGGCCTTGGGGAAAGCGCCATGGTTGGGGGCCTCTGTGATAGCCTTGTGGTGATGGCCTCAGTGCTGCAGTCATGGCAGCCTTTGTGAAAGTGCTGTGGTGGTGGTGGCCTCCATGATAGCACCACAGTCATGGTGGCCTCTGACATATTCCTGCAACCAGGCTGCCAGTGCTGCAGCTGCTGCCAACTTGGGAGGTGAGTGTAGCCCAACTTCTGGCACTGAGGGGTCTGTCTGAAATAGGCACTGCAGTAGCAGCAGCTGCTCATAATAGTGTTGCATTTTTGACAGCCCCCATGATAATTTTTCAGACTTGGGTGAAGGTGAGCATGCCGCCAGTGCTACTGGCACTGGGCTGTCTGAAATTAGTGCTGCAGTTGTTGTGGCCTCCCATGCTAGTGCTTCGTTGCAGTGCCCCCCCCTGATAGCACTATTGCTGGTACAGCCTCCCAAGATAATACTTCAAACTTGGAAGACAGTGAGTGTGCCCCCAGTGCTACTGGCACTGGGCTGCTGAATTTGGTGCTGTGGTTGTGGCCTCCCATAATAGTGCTACAGCTGCAGCAGCCTCCCAGGATAGTGCTGTAGTTACAGCAGCCTTGCGTGACAGGGATGTGGCTGCAGCAGCATAGTATGATAGTGCTGTGGTCACAGCAGTGGCAGGTGCACCTGCAACAATGGCAGCTGCTGATAGACTGCGGCTATCAAGAACTGTAGGTTGGATTGGATGACAAAGCAGGTAAGTATTTTTATTTAATTTTTGTTAACACAAAAAAGCACTGCCTTTTGCATTACTCTTTCACTTCAGAGGACACACTGCATGTGGAAGTGGCAACAAAACAACAAGGAGTTGGAAGGGTTCAAAACAATACAAGTCTACTCTTCAAATTTGTAATTAATTGTGTATCTCTCTCCAGAAGTATTTTGAATATCCAACAAAATATGATATGTGAGGAGGTTTGGCCAGTCATCTTGGAAGACTTCCATCAATATGTTCAGGGATCATGGTGGAAGTTTTGGTTGCAATATGCAGGGGCAAGGGTAAGCTAGCAGCCGAAAGGGCTGTGGGTTAAACCAGCTGCTGAAAGGGAGTTTGGGAGGGAGATTGAGCTCACTTCTTAAATTAATTACTAATTTTGACTCAGTTCAAAATGTCTTATAAATTTTTAGTCTCCCTCTAGTTATTTTTGTTTTTTGTAAGATGTTTGAACAGACAATTTGGAATTTGTTTTTATAAAGAGTATTTTCTACACTAAGTAGGTAAATGATACGATGGCACATATTATATTGAGAACTTGCTCTCTTTGTACCAGATTTCTACATGCACAGTTATTGGCTAAACTGTAAGCTTTATGAATATAGGAATTCATACAACCACTTGTGCACAAAAATGTGCACAAATGTTAAGTTATGACCTACCGTTTTCTACTGGTACCATACCATTCCAGAGTGGTGCTTGGTTGGTGACAAGAAATGCACAAGACACCTCCTTGCCTATCAACAGCAACAATAACTGAGAAAAGTAGAATAACTGTTTAAAGCTATCTAGACAGATTTAACCACAGCGGAGTCTTATGACACCATATACCAGGAGGTAGCATATTGTTGCAGGTGGGACCACAGGAGAGGATGCTCTCCTTCAGTGTCTTCAATATGCAGGCAAATTTGAAGTTGAACTTCAAATGCTTGGGAAGATTGAGAGTATATCAGTATACTTACGTATCTGATGTGTTCATAGGTATGTCCCTTCTTCCTGGTGTGCCATTACTATGCCTGCTGTCACTAGGTGTATTTTGCCTAAGGTGGAAGCTTTCTTGGGCGGCTGTGACGGCCAGTACCCAATAAGCCTCTTTCTCCCCGGTCTTTTCACTGTCAAGATCATCAAGCATCACCTCTAGTAGCCATTTGTCCTCTTAATCCCTCTTCTCCTATTGCAAGTTGCTCCTTGATGTCTTCCATTAATTTCTCCTTCCTTTTGCTTGCAAAGATCCCCGCTACCAAATCATGCACCAACCGGTATCGAAAAATCCAGAGACCGTGAGTAATTTCTAGCAGTTTCTGTATTAGGCCGCAGATAATTTTATGACCATCTAACTCATTCCCCCCTCCAGAATTCCTTCTTCTATGAGCAGACACAATTCCAATGCTACCATTCCCTCCAAGAATTGTCTCCTCACAATGGAGTCTTGGGCTCTCATGAAGGGAAGATATCCCCAAGAGAGATTATGGCAGATACTCACCATAGATTCCTCCTCACAGCATTGAATGAAGACAACTATTTAAAAAATTAAGTCTCTTGAGAGGTCCATCTCTAATAGCCAGGCCATAAAGTCTCTACTGTACTTGACAAGAGATTCGCCCTTCCTTCTTCCTTGCAGAGTATGATATGACCTGATGTCTTGATGTGTTGGGTGCAAAAGGGACATATTGATGAAGACACTGATGGGTCTTTTCTTTTGTGGAAATTTTGAATGTGGCAGATTCATCAAAAACCTGTTTGCATGCAAAGACTTGGAATAGGGTAGGTGTATTATGAAGAGTTTTGTGTAAATTGCACCAGTCTACTAAGTCAAATTTGGATGGTTGTAGCACCTTCCTCTCATCAAATACAGCTTTCTCCTGGAGTTGAGCATTGAAGCAGATCACTGTTCCCAATTCTGTAGTCAGTTTGCTCCCTCCTACAAAGATTGAGAGAGGTTCAAGGGGGAATACTTGTTGAGATGGCAGGTACTCCATTGCCATCGCCGGTAATTTCTCTCTGGCGCCGTGATCATATCTAGTATTCAGCTGCGCTGGTCTCTCCAGGTCTGCAAAGTCGGTGTTGTCATCTTGATGAGCTTTTACATGAGAGAATACCCTCTTGAATGAAAGATTATTGCAGTGGAGCATGATGTCCTTGAGAATGTCTGAGTGGTGGCACTTTGATGGTATTTTGCCTGGTGATAGGTGTTCCACCTTATGCAGTGCACCAAGGCAGTCTGAGTAGATGTCAATTTGACCCTCCAGAGTCGAGCAGGTCCTATTGAAGTTGAGTAGCAGTAGGTGTAGAGCCATGAGGCCAAGAAGCTTGCCTCTATATGCATTTGCTTGCTGACATCTTTCTCCCAGTGTTAGGACTAGTCGGCCTCTCCCTTGCTGACATTTGATAATGAGCGCTGCTGGACAGAGTTGTGGGCAGAGCTCGCTGATATATGAGTCATCTGTTACACGCATCAGAGATTTGTTTTCTATTGCTTGGCATATCCAGTCACCATTGTCTGATAATCTTGCAGTAATTCCACAACCTGTGCTGTTGCTGATTTTCATATCTTTCCACAACCATAAGCATCCCCATTCTTTCAGGATCTCAAGGAAATTGTTATTCATTGGTTCTTCTGCAGGAGGTGGAATGTGGGAAGAGATTTCAACTGCCTCATCTGGTAGTTCTTCTACAGTGCAAAGGTTGCTGTCTACTTTGTCAGGGACCCATTCTCCTGGTATGTACCTCTCCTGCCTATTATTTCTATCATTTGGATTCTCCCACACATACAGTCTCTTCCGCATAGCTTCTGAGTCAATGTAGAACAGACAGTCGGATACTGCTTTGTACCTTCAGTACCACAGCTTGTGCCCAGACTCTACAAACTTGCCAAAATTCTGGGGTCGCCTCCCTCCTGGGGATAAATGAGATATAGCATCCTTCCAAAGATGGATGAGAGGTGGTAGGATCCACTGTACTGGAAGATCAAGTTGGACCATCTCTCATCTTTGCATCTATTTCTCAGGTATCGAGGGTCAATCTGCCTACTGTCCGCTCCAAAAACATCTGACTCAAAGAGAACATCTTTATGAATGTATACTCTATTTAATATGTCCAGCTCACCCTTGCGGTAAATCCTAATTCTTCAAATGCAGGCATAATTGATCTATCCTGATCACAAGGGGGCTTCAGCTTGAAGTTTCGGAGGTGGAGCTTCATGTTGAAATGGTTTAACAGGTTCCAGAGTTCTTTGAGATGGCCTTGTGTAACCCTGTGACCATGAGAATCAAAGTTTTCTAAGAATGGTTGTGGACTTCTCCCTAATTTGATGGTCAAGAGCTCTGTAGAGAGTTGGGAATGCACACCTAAAGCTCAGCTGCAGCAGTAATGAGTCAAGATCTTGTTTACTGAGGCTACCATTGCCTCAATATCACAGTGTGGAAGTCCAAAACCATAGATATCTCCATCCAGGTATCTAAGCTCATGTTTTGCTGACCTAACCAGCCCTTCAAGTGTGCAGAGATTGTGGTAGGGTTTGTGCATGGAATGTACTATCTCATCATAGGTGGCATCATTTGTGCAGAGGCCATATGATATCTTTGCCACATTTTCCTCTTCATGCTAAAGTGAATCTCCCTTCTACTCAGGCTGTAATTCTTTGCCAAGTTTATCCATTTCATTGCCTTCTCTTGCATGAGCATTAAGAGAGAGGGGCTTGCATCATCTTTTTCTTTGGCCAGGAGGGTGTCTACCTTTCCCACACTGCAAACGAGGTGTTAGCAAGACTGTTAGTGACAAATTATCTCTTGCTAAC
>JALLPC010000589.1:0-12362 GCA_036940045.1 Stephanocyclus meneghinianus | reverse complement strand
TCCTAATAATATATATGGTACATCCATGTTAAAATTCCCCATACCTTTATATTGGGAAAGCATTTACTCCGATATGCCTAGTTATTATATTTTATATTTTATATTTTATATTTTGTGAAGATCGACAAAAGATGCGAACTGTCCTCGTTGAGAATGCTATCCGACTCCAAAGCGAATATCTCGTGATAGCATGGAGAGAATATTGATAGGTGCTATTCTAGAATTGTAGCTCTGTAGAAAGGTACTTCCACTGTAGTCACTACTCTGTCACTACTACACAACCTGTTCTGCCTCTCACGTAATAATAAAATTTACCATCTTTAAGATATTGTCTTGAGATTCTTTCAGATATGACGGTCTACCATAATATATATTATATATACCATACTATGGTACGAAGACAGGCAGACATTGACACCTCATCGACACATATTATTATGGCCAACGCCCAAGCCAACCTTCTCTCATAGCATAGCTCTCCCATGCATCGATAAATAATAATGTCATCGCCCCTCCCATATGGCTCTCTCGTTCATTGCATCCATTAGCGCAATACTCGACGACACGCGGTAAATAATCCCCAATTGCCACCGCAACAATAACGGGTTTGGACACCTCTCGTTCAGCCATGATGGCTTCCTCCCTTCTATTCTATTTCACAGTTGCATCACAAGACATGTTACTCATCTTCTTATTGGCATCGACAACGACATCGTCATCGTCCTATTGCCACGCCTTTTCGTCCACTCCGCACAGCGTCAAATTAAAACCTCATTCCAAACTCCAGCGTCATTCTACAAAAAGGAACAGCCATAACGCGCCCTATAGCCAATCTACGCACAGGATCTGCCATAAAACACGTCGCGCTGCGTTGTTCCATACGTGTTGGCATGCCACGCCGTTTCCCCTTTATTTGTATCCATCGAACGCCAACGACAACGATGGAACGGTCCCGGACTTTCTCGATACACAACCCAACGCCACCGACATGTCGGACACGACACCTCGCAGAGACGCCGACCGAGATGAAAGTGGATGGGTGTCCAATTTCGGGAAATTCCTCCTCCCTCCTTCGTGGTCTTTGTCGAGGAATGCATCGCCCTCCTCCATAACACCAGCAGCAGCGACAACAACAACAGCAACAACAACAACAACATCACAGACACAAATCGGTCCAACCAATGTCGATGTATCCACCTACGATCCCAATTCGAGAGAGGCGGCCGATCCGATATTTATCAAAGGATCGACCTTTCCGAAAACTACCGCCGCAGAAACGGACGCGGTGGCATCGGCGCGAGCGGAGGAATGTTCCGTGATTGATGTGGAATGTTACGTAGAGGAAGAGGACGACGGATCGGACGACGACAAAGTTCTGTCGTCGTTGGAGGTGGAGGAGGCTAATCAGAGCACGGCCGTGGAACAACAATCGCGNAAAGAAAATAGCATGTCGAAAAATCCAGATGATGTCAAGATATTTTCATTGCCGGAACACAATTTGCCATCCACACGAGGGATGGAGTTCCAACCACCGTCATCGATGAACAACGCGACATTTATTTCAGACGAGGACAATGCATCACACTCGACAAAGGATTCACAAGAGCAAACTTCCATTGATAACATCATACCAACACAAAGTGCCACAGTTGGCATCCCGAAACGTCCAAAGCGTTCACGGAGAGGAAATAAAGCCACCAATTCTTCTCCTCCGCCCATTTTTCATTCCCTAGAAACAAACGACATTGACACCGCCACGCAATTCAAACAGAAAAAATGGCAACGAAGAAGAAAACGAGCGGCAATATTGCTCACCACAGTCAAAAATGCCACCTTTCTATTCGTCGTCACCTTCCTAGCGGGAAATCTCATGAATCAATTCGTCGATCTGACCGAAGATGGTTCCTTCGAGGTTCATTTCGGGAAATCCCCGTCCGCCGCGCCGTCCTCTCGTCCTTTTCCACCGACCGTCGACGCCGCGCAACGACGACGCGACGCGCGGAGATCCGTCCCGTCCCCTTCCGCCGCGACCCGCCGCGATGCACGAGCTCGGACCTTGGATGCGGTCTCGCGCGCCGTTCGACGCGTCGGACCTGCGGTGGTGCGCGTCGAGACCGAAACGGACGTCGGCGATCTCGATCGAGCTCGTGTCTCGGAGGAAAACGTCGGCGAGGAAGAAGACGACCGGGGAGATGTATTCGATGGTATTCCCGAGGCGCCGCCGCAATCGTCGGACGATGCGAAGACGGTGGACTTGGGGCAGGGGTCGGGGATGATTATTGCGAGGAAGGAGGACTTTTGTATTCTTACGAATGCGCATGTGGTGGATGGTGCCACGAGGGTGTACGTTCTTTTGACGGATGGACGACGATTCAAGGCGGAATTGTGCGGGAGTGATGATATTGTGGATGTGGCGGTGTTGAAAATAGTGTCGGAGGAGGATGGGGGTGTGGATGGAAGTGATTTGGTGTTGGATCTACCCGTTGCTGAACTTGGCGACAGTGATCGGCTGGAAGTGGGTCAATTTGTAAGTCGCCGTGATGGCTCTAGAATAGCAGCATCCAAGACTTGTTGCCCTTGATCGACGATTTCATCCCTTTTCCTTACTCTCGCAACAGGTTACTGCTATTGGCTCTCCTGGTGGTTTAGACAATTCTTGTACGATTGGGATAGTGTCTGGGCTTAAACGATGTCCGAAAGTTGTCGGTATACCAGACAAAGCGGGTAAGTCGTCCCATGCCTAAAGAATGTTTGTAGTGAAAATATTCGTTTTTATCTCAAGCTCATCATACTCAATTGGCTTTGTTGCAAAGGAGTTCTGCAATATATCCAGACCGATGCCGCGATAAATCAAGGAAATTCTGGAGGACCTCTGGTGGATGTCGAAAGTGGTGACATTGTCGGGATCAACACATGCATACGTGCCAACATGGAGGGAACATCCTTTGCCATTCCAATAAACAAGGTCATGGGAATATTAGACGATTTGTACGAAGGGAAACATATCACCCATGGATATCTCGGGGTACAAATGTCGACCATGAACCCGACACTCGCACGCTATTATAACAAATTACAAGAGCGAAGCGAATCGAAAATACCGGAGAAGGATGGGGTCATGATAGAAAAGGTAAGTTTGTCATCTACGGACTTGAATGTGATTGATACATCGCCAGACTTAACTATATGGCTCAAAATATTACTGTGCTCTTTTTCCAACTTGACCAAGGTATTCAAAAAGTCACCTGCGGAAGCTGGAGGACTGAAGAAGTATGATTTTGTTTGTGAAATAGATGGACAACGAGTGTCCAATGCCGAGGATGCACATCTCATAATCGATCAAGCCCCAATCGGCAAAGAATTATGCATAACCTTATTGCGTGGAGATAGTGAGGTAACTGTGCAGGTAAAACCAGAAGATCTCTCCGTGCGCCTGAAACAGCTTCGCGAAGAGCGTTTGAAGAGGAAAAAGCTTAACAAATAAAGGTTGCTTTCTTGCACAGCGATTGGTCCTCATAGTCTAAAAGGAAATACACTTTTCTCTAACAAGTCATATGTATGTTACGTTGAATCGAAAATGATCTTAACGACTCCTCCCAACACACAAATCACTTCGGGATTTGGAAGATTGGGTTTGACCGGTTGTAGCTTCGGAATTAGGGGAAAACGTATCAGGTATGGACGGTGCGCCTGAAA
Source organism: Stephanocyclus meneghinianus (assembly GCA_036940045.1). Classification (NCBI taxonomy): domain Eukaryota; phylum Bacillariophyta; class Thalassiosirophyceae; order Thalassiosirales; family Thalassiosiraceae; genus Stephanocyclus; species Stephanocyclus meneghinianus. Next base: position 8,666 of record JALLPC010000589.1, on the reverse strand, counting down.
AAGCTTAAAAAACGTTTGGTTACACTGTGTGAGTGCAAGTAGTAATCTTGATGTCTCGAAGTATATTGATTAAAGGATGAAACAGAAGTGACCGGAACGACTCCAACTTAACACAACAGATATAAAAAGATGTAATCTGGCTGATTGAAACTTTGAGATTGCAAGTATGAAAGTGAGAAGAAATGCATCTTTATCTAGCATAAGCCTAGACAGTATCCGGTGAAGAATTAGAAAAATTGTGACTGAAAATGTGTCTGTCTATAAAGCAATACATGTAAGACAACATACTCAATCGCTTCTTGGTAGCAATGGCGTTGTGCATTCCAACCGCCAGGGCATGTTTTGTCACGAATTCCAGCTAAACTATAGAGGTACTACATTGGCCGTTCGGTGCAAGATCTCTTGTCAGTCAGAATCACTCTGTCATTGTCGGCATCATTTTGAGCCGGCACCTTTTTTGTTAGAGGACATTGAACGGGCCCATGTCCAATTTCCTCTGCCCCTCTTGCAACACAACTCACGGAGCGTGGACCAGTCTTGCTGCTGAAGAGGTACCTCCTTAGCAAGAACGAGCATGTCGGTGATGGGTCTCTTCTCGTCCGTCTCATTGGCACAAATGTTTGTCAAAAATTCCACGAGTTTCGTAATGCAGGCAAGAGCAGCCTCGCTAGGCGTACCATTTTTATAGGCTATATCAATGACTGGGTTTTCGATTATCCATTTGGCCCATTCGTGTTCTGGTGTCTTGAACTCTTCACCCTCTGGCACTGCGAGACCCTTTGGAGTACAGGAAAACTCTAGTTTGCCACAATCACGTAAAATGCCACCGCTGTCACACGCCGAGAAGCTAAACTCAATCTCGTCATTGGTGACTGTTCGGTAGAGAATGAAATAATTTGCATTGTCTGCACAATTTTTTCGTCGATCATCACACTCCTGCTCATATTCGTCATCATGAAGGACTGGATTTTGGATGTATCGAACATTCCTCTGATCCCTCACCCATCCCTCTTCCGTGAGTTGGGAGGAATCGAGGTCATAAACTCCATTCAAATTCTCACTTTCCCTTGATTCGACAACATAGGTTCTTGGAGGTGGGCGGTCCACCACACTCATTCCAAGTTGTTGGGACAGAGTCACCCATCCCACCTGTTCGACCGCGTGGTTGGACGAAGTTATCGATTTCAGAATGACAGCGCGGGTAAAGTCGTGGAAATCCGAGGTGGATTGACGACTGCTATTCGAGGCGCGAGCATAGATTTCCACCATAACTACTATTACACACCGGACAAAATTTGCGCGTAAATCATTTGAATTTTCGATTATGAGAGCTTCGAGGCAGTTCTTTACGATTTGTTTGACATCAGTGGCTACTTTTTCGTGGTCGTCGTTGGGCACGACGCCTTGAAGCTGGTGCTCCTGCAATGTAATGGACATTTCTGCCGCCGATAAGAGTTGCCGTACTATGATCCACATGTTTTCTTGTGCCTTAGTTGCACGTTTGCTCGATTTTTCCATTGTTGATTCATTGTCCAAAGTGCACTGTTCGTTGTCATCTGAAGTTGCAAGGCTGGTGGAAGTTTGCCTCAATAGAATCAGTTCTTTTTGCCCAAGCTCGTTTCTTGAAGATGATCGTGATACTAGTAGTTGAAGTATTAACACACGCTGAAAGATCTGAAAGTCGAATTCACTTTGTGGAAAAAAATTGCTGAATTGTGCATGGATTTTCTTCAGCTGCTCGCATGTTTCAGTGATGAAGTCTAGGCTGATACATTCCAATTCTTCCTCGCAGATGCTTAAGACAAAGTACTTCATGATCAAATTGACAATCGCGGAAGCTCTTTCAACGCCTTCCAGGTTTACCTTATACTGGTCGCTATCAAACTCAGCTTGCTCAGGAATGATTTCAACGAGGAGGTTAAGAAGTCGTTCTATCGCGTTCAGCATGGATTTCATAGCTTGCACAGCTTCATTTCTAATATCGGTATGGCCGGAAATAATATCCCTTGCCACTACTACAAGCACATCATGATTGACAATCCATTCGACCAAATCATGTTCAAGGGTAGTCTTTTCTCCCTCTTGTAGCACTAGACCCAAGGGCTTGACAGTAGGAGAAGGACGAACACCATTCTTAACCCTCCAACCATTTTCACATGGTCTAGTCAGATCAAAACCCTCTTGTCCCCTATTGCAATAAAAAGCTTCAACCTCCCCTTGAAGCAGACGGTAGATGTACCAAGGTACTATTCGTCCATTTCTAGCCGCATTTTCACATCCCCATAAAAAATGAAGCGAATCCCCCTTTTTGTACGTCACACTGAACTCGCTCCTCAACCGTCCATCACCGATCATCATCTCAGGATCCACTTCGTATAAACCGTTAACCTCTTCCAGTCCAGCCCCATTCACGACGTACGCTGGAGGATTTGGACGATTCTTGGCGCTTTTCTCGATGATAGCTCTCAGTTCCGTCAGTCCCAAAAGTTTGAGACGAACCGTCGTTGACGTGATTAGTTTCAGAGTGAAGTCACGATACAAGTTGAAGAAATCAAAAATTAATTCATATTTGCGAAAATCAAAGGCAATGCAAATTTGATGAATAAGATTGCATATCTCGATAGAATCATCGTCAAGGCGAGATAATTGTACTTCATCGAGGCAACAAAGACGGCGCATGACTGCATTACAAATGTTGTGAGCGTCGTCGACGTTGCATACCAGTGCCACATCGTCAACAACACTAAGGATCGTATAAACTGAATCCAACTGTGGAAAATACGAATCGACGTGCCTGCGATCATTCGCTGAGAGCAAATAGCACCCGAGATGACGGAACCCACGGACCTGCCGAAAGGTATAGTACATATCAAAGCGATCGCGATCCTGAAGTCCAGTAACTTCGTTGAAAATTTCTGTCAGGACAGGCAAAGTCTTACATTCACCCCCTGCCTTAGATGCCGCTGCCAAATCGTTTGAGACTATTTCGAGTGCCAACTCCAAGCAAGATTTGACGTGTTCATTTTCGGATGAATTCAATTCTATGTCGCCAAGATCAATTTGTTGTACCAGAATCGATACTATTTTTGGCATACAGTTGTCGATGAAAGATCTTGCTTCTTCTGAATACATTGTGTTCTTGTAGTACCGACTTGCATTTTGGATAGATTGGATTGCTTTTGCTACATCCACTATCATAAAAATAACATAAATTTCCAAGTTCATGAGGATCATCCACACGAAATGAAGGCAGAAATATTCAACCAAAAATATTCAACCAAGCCAAAGAAGGTCTCATGAAACATCAATGTTGTCATTGATCGGTTGCGCATTATGAAGAAAATTCGGGCGTGACATTGCAAGAATTTGCCCAATGGAAGAAGAGGAGAAAAGGCCACATTCAATCGATCACCATCTAAATTTCACCATGACAGAAAAATGCCTGAATGAAGTCATCGCTGTTGCCCACCCCCTTGTTCAACCGCTATTGAATTCCAAAATTTTCATGAATGCAGCACTCAGCCACACGCATTTAATGCCATTTTAAAATTGAAGACATGATCACCCATATCACCGCATGGCACGCAATTCATCACTCACCGCGTTGATTCGTGCTCAACGAATCAGAAAATTCATTCCAAAGCTCAATCTCTTGTTGCGTCGGGGTCTCGAAAGACTCTGCCTCGTCCGGATGCCCCACGAACAACTGCGTCATTGCTTGCCGCTCCTCGATTGGCGGTCGGTTGTTTTGCGGTGACGAGGAGTCAGAGCGGATACTTTTCAATTTTGGCATTGGCAGTGATGAGATGATGGTCAGGGTTTTGAGGTGTGGTTTGTGGCGCCCGTCGGCTGCGTTGTAGTGAAAAATGACATTGGTAAGATTGTCCTTGAAGTCACCTGTGCGAGGTGCGACGATGGCCGGCGAGGAGCTGCAAGGCTGCTGCAAGGGCTTGCAAGGGGCTGCATAATATGGAAGGCTCGCCGACGATTTGGTTTTGGAATACTGCCTACGTTCCGGTTCCGCCCTTTTATAGTAGCCGTCAAGAGGTTAGAAATGCCCGTAAATCGGCACCTACCCGCCGGTTGCTTCTTCCGCCTAACATACACCTAGAGAGAGCGATCAAATCTGCGATCATAACTTTTTTGCCAAACATGTCTTGAAGACAAAAACTGAAATAACTAAGAAGAGCCAAAAAGCTAACACCCTGGATGCAATAAGGCTGACAGACCTCCCGATCAACAACAATGGTAATCACCCCATCCCAAGCGGGCGCACTCCTTCATCGCCATGCCACCGAAATATCCTCTCTTCGCCTCTCCGAATTGTGTCAAGATGCCAATCGTGTCACTTCCATGGTGGCAGTGCACAATAGCACCACCGACGATGAGGAGGATCGTTTGCTTTTGGTGGATTTTTCGAGGCAGAAAATGGTGAGCGTAGTGGTACAGTAGCCTGATTAGTTATTTACATCGGAGAGGTTAGAACAGGACTTTACATTATCGTCTTCTTTGAACACGTTTTATGGAAAATGAATGTCGCACAATCATTATTTTTTGTCTATTTTTGTTCGCCGCGCGTCAATCTTCCCATCATGTTCCACCCGCTGACTCCAAGACACTGGACACGATAAACCACCTCCTCCTCCTCTCCGCAGCCCTACAACTCCGAGAACGCATCCGCGATTTAGCATGGGGTCGTCTCGCGTCTGGCGTGGCGCAAAAGACGCAACAGAGTTACACGAATCGTTTTTATTCTGGCGATAACGACGGGCTGCTATCGCCCACTGTTTCTTTTGCCCAAGATACACTCGACAAAGCCAGGTCATTTCGTGATGATGACGCCGAACCGACGCAAACGGGAGGGAGCATGCATCTTTCGTTACGCATGCCATCCAATCGAGGCATGTACGTGGCGTGTCCCTATTCCTCAAGCCACAAACCCAAAAATGCACTTGATGAAATACACACCGAGTGGAAACGGATACGCTCTCTCTCTTCTTCCATCCGTCAAGGGAATATTCGCGGAGCATCGGGATCGCCGCTGTGTGACGTCCTAGTTGTCTCAGGTTCGGGCACCGTGGTGTCGGCTGCATTGGAATTCGTTTATCGAGCCTTATTGCAGAATGATTCTGCCCATAAAGCGGCATCGGTCAATTCTTCTCTGGTTACTCACGATCCGACTTCGTCTTCTTCTACCGCTTCGTCGAATGCTCCTTCGAAGACAAACGTCGAAACCATACTGCAAAATATTGTCAAGACGCCCTTCAAATCAGGAATGAAGACGGAGGGCCCATCCCATGCTTTTCACAACACGCCCTTAAGAACACGAAAGTTGAGGATTTTAACATCGGTAGACCCCACAGCGTGGGCCGAAGCGACAGCGGATCTTTCTCCTGCGACCACTTGCGTCATCACTCTCGCCGTTGACGACATGAAGGACGAGGAATGCAAGCACCTCACCCTCCTGGTTCGAAGCTGGCTCCAAAATGGCGCCGAGGGCGCATCGGACGTGACGAGGAAACAAATGTATTTAGTGACAAATCAAGAACGGAACAATAAAGCCAATCCGAACAATTCTTTTTTAATTCCAAGACATTCCAGCTGCGAGGCCTTCCTTTCGTTTTCGGCTGCGGGTCTGTTGCCGCTGTCCGTCCTATTCGGATGGGACATGGTCGCCTCCTTCCTGTCCGGTGCTCAATCTGTCGATCGTCACTTTGTCGAGACGAATCCACGGCATAACTTGCCGGTCCTGTTGGGGCTTGTTGATGTTTGGAATGACGTCTTTTTAAATTCTCGCGGACGTGTCATCGCGCCGTATCTCCAGGCTCTTGGGTCATACCCCGCGTTTGTTTCCGTCTTGGAGAATAACGTTTTAAATGCGAGACAGGTTGGCGCCTTGCCTGATTGGAATTTGAAGAGGAACAAGGGCAGCTGTGTGCCTTCCTCGGTGATTGATGGAGGGTCCCATTCCCGTTACAGATATTCCCTGGGGGAGGATGCGCTTTCGACTGAATTTGTGACTGCATTGGATCCCACACAAACTAGATATGGGGCAGACGGCAATGGTGGCGGTACGACGAATGATAAACGAATTGACAATAACGACGAGAGAATGTGTTCAATGTTTGGTTATGCCGATACACTCGCTTTTGGAAGCTGCGAAATCTCCAAACATATGGGACCGAATGGAAACGGTGGATTGTTCAGTCCTGGTTCTCCACCGGCCATCCAGAGTTGTGACTCTATGCTATCGGTTAGCAGCGGAATAAACGGACCCGGCGGCAGCAATGTTTCGACAGCACTAGGAAATCGACCCAGCACTCTGATTATTTGCGGGCAATGTGATGCATTTGCATGCGGACAACTCCTGGCTATGGCAGAGCATCGAGTTCTGGTCAAGGCGTGGCTTTGGAGTATTGATCCTTTTGAGTCGTTCAAACCTCTTCCTAGTGGTGATAGTTTAAGGGATGGGCTTAAGCAAATGTATCTAGATTTGGCGATGCATGGGACCTTGGAAGAAGATGAAGATGATGTGAATGCTGATAAGAGTGATGGAATACCGATGAATGTATCAACGAGAACTATTCTGAAGCACTATACCACTCGAATGCACAAACAGAAAAACAATGCATCAGGAATGCAAACTTAATTGCAATCCTAACCTATGATCATAAAAATAATTGATACCTGCGCATTAGAAACGCGATTCGCCAAAGAAAATTAAGCTACCAAATTGATTTTTATTATTTTACACTCGCTAGGGAAAAATCCGCACCATTGGCCACACCGCTTCCTTTTAGTCCTCCTTTTTCAATATAGGTCTAGATGCCATACTGAGAATACACGATGTCCCACCTTGCTCTTCGTTCCCAAGATTCCTTCCCAGTCTCATATCTGAGGATTGAGTGTATCATATAATATTAAAAGTAAGTGCGATGACAACAAGACCGAATGAAGTCGCAGTAACGAAGAACTGAACTTACATCCACTCATTCCCCACCGCGAGCCCCAACTATTCTTCACCAAATAGTAATCTATCGAAGATTGAGTTGAATCCGCTCCTTCAACAAACTCAGGATCAGACCTCGGATCGTAACGACCATAACCTACAGCCAAAATACCATGGTCTACCTCAGTCTCACAACCTTCAATAAACACTCCACTGGAATAAAACTGCCAATTCATGCCTCCAGCAGTAACCGCCACAGACACGGGCTGTGTGGCGATCGCAGCCTTCATTGCCTCCTCTGAATTTTCAGTAACATTGACGTACTTTGCTACCTTGGTGTGAGGAAGGGGGTTACAATAGGCCATGTAGCGCTTGCAACCGTAGAACCAATGCCGGTGCATCGCGAATGGGTAGTCTTCGAGGGCGCAGAGTCCAATATCATCTTCGATGTATTCGAAGGCATAGCTCATGAGTCCACCTCCACATCTATAAATAAATCGAGATCAATGAAAGCGAGATTTGTAACAATGCTTGTTGGGAAGAAACCCAAACATACAACTACTCACCCCATATCAGTTAAATCACAATCAATCAACTGCTGCGTGCTTAAACTCGTCAAATTCCCCGTTTGAATCCACCTAGCGCCCTCGATCGCACCCACTGCACTGAACGCCCAGCAAGCTCCACAAAACCATTGATTCTTTACCTCGGTCACCGCGCCTTCTTCGACCCAATTCTTTTCGTCGGGTACGTCTTCCACGGTGGAGGTGTCCACCTCTTCCTCCTCTTCGTTGGAATCATACAACTCTGTTCTCAGTTTGCGACCGGACGAAATCCACCTCCCGTCGTCGCGACCTTTGGGCGGGAATATTCCAGGACTGTACTCTCCCAAATGATACTTTCGACGGAATTCATCGTTGGATAAATCCGAGAAATCGTTGTGGGATAGTTTGAAGGAGGAGGGTGGATTTTGAATGTTGTGTGCTTGGATGTGCGCTTTGATTGCCCCGGTGGATGACGTGGGTATTCATGATGCGATTTCGTCAGTTTACGAAGTCAATGAAGCAAAAAGTCGTGTACTACAGAAACATACACAACATAATATAGAATAGAACGCACCGTGATTCTCCAGCCAAATCAACTTCCGTAACGCTCCCTCCTCCAAACTCTCATAGACCCTCTCGAACTTGTGCTTCCATTCTTCAAATAATGAGTGAAGTTCCACGGTGGGAAATTCGGCGGAAAGAACAACCTTCGGAGAGGTCGTTTGAAGGAATTCTGACGGAGACAGCTCGGAGAAGAGGTTGGCGGCTTTGACCACGGTGACTAGGAGGGGAACGAGAGGGCGGAGATAGCGGGAGAAGATCATTGTGTGCGGTGTTGGACTGGATTTCTGTGAGACTTCAGTGTTTGTGCAGGGGTAACATCACGTTGTGGTCAAAGAACATTATACAAGAAACGTTCGGAATCGCAGGGAATCGCGATGGTGTCATTATGTGATGTAGCGGGAGGAAAGGGAGACCACAATAAATGGAGGAATAGGTATGGTACCACTTTTCCCCCCATTGTTCCGATTGATTGCTGTTATTTGTATATATGATGTTAGTACCATTATTTAACGTAGGCCACTCTAAATAGTGGCATGCCAACATAAATAATTTTTGGCCTCTTGCGTGCCATTATGCATAACTGTACCCTGTTTTGTGTCAGTAAACAG
>JALLPC010000588.1:0-12331 GCA_036940045.1 Stephanocyclus meneghinianus | reverse complement strand
TGAAAGAGTAATTCTCCCCCTTTTCATCCAAAATAAAATTGTGTAGAATCTTGACAGATTTGGTATGTTTATACCCCTCTCACAAGAGTGCTCTTGGTTTGGGTAAGGAAGGCTTGCTTCAAGGAGTCCATGCCATTTGGGACTTGGAGTAATGGACACCATTGTAACGAGTCCTTGCCACTTGGGATTTCACATTTTCCTTTCTTGTAAAAGATACTTTTACTTTTTTGTATATATGGTTACTACATAAATTCTGATCTTCGGCCTATGTGATTGTTCATTCTCATCTTTTACTTAAGCTAGCATCTGGGATAGCCTTTACACCCTTCCTCTCTCTTCAGACATAGTACACTTGTGCTTCTTGTCATCTTTCCCTATCTTTTGTCATTTCTTTTTACATTTGCTTGTTTTTGAGTTTAGAGATCTTCCTACCAGCCTGCTGACACCACCCCAACTTTTGGAGACGCTTGTCATTTCCCTCAGAATGACATCTTTTCCTTTTGGCACTTCATATTTAGTAGATTACTACATGTAGTTTTGTAGTGAGGAATCTAACTTTATAATTTTCATTTTTTATAACTTGAAGTTTCTTCTTACTTATCTATGGATAAATGCTTTCAGCAAGGCACATAGAATCTGATCACCACAGTGGATTGATTGCTATCTTTCACTTCAAAAACTCATTATGCTTCTTGGAACACAAACTTTGGGATATGCTGCGCAAGACGGTTGATCATACTGATGAGTGGATCTGACTCGTGGTGCTAAAAATGTGGGTCTTCTTGTTTTTGGAATGTTTTTGATACTGTCACAAAGACATGGGCTGTTTTAATGTTGTTATAAATGGATGCCGCATCACCTGTGAAGAGGAGGACACTTGTTTGCAGGATGAAGGTATCCAGTATTTCACCAGCACAAATGAATCAAGAAAGTGTGATGCTCCAGCCTTACCAATGGAGAAGAGTTTCTCAGTAATCCATTTTCTGAGGAATGTCTCTTGAAACACACTACTGAGGTGCTTACAAAGATTCATTGTCCTTAAAGTATCAACAGTAACTGACTTGATATATTCTGACTGCGATAATCTAGACAATGTCGTTTGCTGAAAACCACAGTTATCAAATCATGATTTCAACTATCCTCTACCAACAAATGGCATTCCCGACGCCATGACAGTCATATTCAAAACATTTGCCTCCAAGGGCAAGGCCGCCATGGCATGAACTGTATTTGCAGCATCAACGACGGAAAACGTGGGCTCTGGCATCATTGTACCATTCGCCTGGGGCATACCAGTGCTCATGTTCTTTGTCAAATCAGAAAGAACATTACCGAAATCAATTTGGCCACAAGTTATATTCATGGGTCGACCGTCTAATGCTATACTCTTTGTTAAACCGAGGACTGCATGTTTGGAAGCGGTATACGGTGCTGACCCTGGGCGAGGGCTGAAAGCTGAGATGGATCCATTGTTAATGATTCGTCCTCCTTGTGGCTGTTGTGTAGACATGAGTTTCATAGACTCTTTAGCCATTAGCCAACATGCAGTCAAATTGGTGTCTATAATTCGTGTGAAATCAGTTGCATCGATCTTTTCTACAGAGGTGGGTGGCATGTTGATGCCGGCGTTGTTAAAGAGGAGGTCTAGTCGATGAAATTTGGATCTGATGGCATGCATAAGATCTTGCACTTCATTCTCTTTTGTCACATCGGTCGGGACTACAAGTACGTCGACATTAACTCCCAAGTCAGATGCTGCCTTTTGACACAACGACTTTGTCTCTTCCAGTGGAGCTGATCGACGACCAGCTAGTACCAGACTAACTTTCAAGACGTTTCCGTGGTGATTGGTACCTCTACCAGTGGGTCCACCCCATTCACCGCGTGCGAACCTTACCGCTACCGCTCTTCCGATACCTGAACCAGCTCCTGTGATGAGAGCCACGACTCTTTTTTCATCCTCGGCTACCTCTGCGGGGGCATTCTCGACTTGTTTTGAAATCAAGAAAACGCCATCCGCTATGGCACCACTGAAATCCTCACAATACTCTCGAATCATCTCGTCAATCTCAGGCACTGCCGGAGCTCCCAACGCCACTGCTCTCTTTGCATCTACTCTGGTGGGGAAACTCTCTAGGATTGCACTCAATGCTTTGTCTTCGTCGTAGGTTATCATTCCCAAACGTTCTAAGGACTCTTTCGAAATCACTCTGTGCAACGCGTCCTGAAGCTGCCGTAACGAAACTGCTCTAGTCGGTAAAAACACGGTTCTATCAAATCCCAACAATCGATCCACAGTTTCCACATCAGCCTCGTGTACCGCCAACATGCCCATGATGGCGGATCTAAAACTAGTAACTCCGTGCATGACGTCGGGCCCCACGGGCAACACGGCCTCCTTCCCCGCCAGTGGCTCTCGAATGACGGACGAGAAACAGCCCGTGACCGCAGCATTGGGTGCACCGGCCCTAACAATGACCGTTGGCAATCTCACACCGCGTCCATCGATGAACCCCCTCCTTGAATAGTCCGCCAGCAACAATTCACAACATGCCTTGGTAGTGCCATAAGTCGTATGCGGCGCCGCTCGCGTGGCATCGGAAATGACGTCGGTCTTGGATATCCAGTCGGCCTCGTGGCCTGCCCCCAGAGTTGCGCCGGCACTGGCAAATAAAAACGTGGGCCTGTTGCGATGGGGAGAGGACTCGCTCCACGCTCGCGCCGCCTCCAGCATGTTGATCGTCCCATGGAGATTCACCTTGAGTGCCAGGTCGGGAGGAGCCCCGCTCATAACTGCGCCGAGGTGGAATATGGACAGACCCTCGTTGTTGTCGTCTCGGCCAATGATGGACTTGCAATAGTCTACGTTGGAAACATCGCCCAGAACTATCGACAACTCGACTCCCGCCTCTTTGGCCAACGATGGCAAATCGATCAGGTATTCATTTTCGCTGATATCAGCGAGGATGATGCTGGATACGGTTTGGCTACTTGAATTAGTACGCAAGGTGCGATGAGAGGTCAGCAGGGATTGGGCTAGGGTTTGGCCTAGGAAGCCCAGGCCTCCAGTGATTACTACTTTCATGCTTGGACGGGCAATGTGTCAATATCGTACGTATCGTCAAATGCTGCTAGAAACCAGGCACTTGCAGCTGTAAAGAACCAGAGTTAGACCCACTATCATCGAGCGATGGTTGGATTTGTCATGGTCGTCGCATACACGAGATCACCTGAGATAGAACTCTGATAGAACTAGAGACTGACGACAAAGTTTATTTTAGTACAATACGTATGGACCACGTACGCGAATGTACCCCATTGTCGTACATGGGGGGCAAAAACCGGGTTATGTACGTCACACTGGGCCATGAATCACATATAAAATTGTACGACCTCCAAAATTCCCGTTAACCTCATTGCGACACTCTACAACGCCAAATTTCCCGTCCACAATCTGATCGGCAAAAGTAGTTGGCATCCCACAAACCAACTTTTTTCATGATCAATGCTCAAATTCGTTCGTATGACGTCACAATAATTTCATGCTCACATTTTTGGCATTCCGAAACTATACCAAATTTTGCTATGCCTTCTTCAACAGAAAATTTTACGAGAGTGAGACAGAGGTTCAGTTCACAATGCGGCGCTGATTAACGGACGAATTATTACAGACAAATTTTCAATGTGCAAAGCGCTAGGTCGCGATGATGATCTTGCGATGCATGTTGTATTATTGTACAGGAACGTGGAGAATTGCGCAATGAGCCCCATTTTGCATTCCATCACATAAATAATTCATGACAAGAAACTTCATTACTCGTCTCAACCATGCCTCGCCCGACAATGCTTCCTCCGAATGGGTATCCATATTCATCCATGCCACCACGGCCACACCCATCCGGCTATCATCAGCCGCCTCCGCCTCAGTTTCATAATCCATACCGCGACAGAGAAGTGGTGCCCTTATACCATCCTCCGAGGTATGCACCACAATTCATCAACCCTAGTCTGTCTCATGAAAGATACGCTCTTCCTCATGCAAATAGTGGTGAAATGCCGCCTCCCCTTCCTTCTTGTGATCTGCCAAAACCCAAGTTCAAGAGCGAGAACAACGCGTCCGCAGACCATGACGAAGAAAAAGATTCTCAAGACACNTCCGATCTAGACACCAAGAAGAAGCCGCCTCGTCCGTACACGGAGTACAACATTTTCTTCCAATTGGAACGAGAACGCATTCTCATGGAGTTGGAGAAACAGAATCAAGAAAACAGCAAGGAAGGCGAGGAACATCACGAAGACAAGGAACAAACACTTCTAAATCAACCATCAGACCCCAACGACATCTTACCCCGACCAGCACGCTTCGCCCATCTCAAGCTTGCGCCCAAATGGTATGATTCCACCCACCGTCTCGCTGAATCGAAACGCAACAAGGAAAAACGGAAACATCGCAAGACGCACGGTCTTGTAGGATTTTTGGACTTGACACGACGTATCGCGAAAGAATGGGGCGAGGCCGAGGAGGAAGTGAAGCTGTACTGTCGTAAGGTGGCGGGGAGGCAATTGAAACTTTACAAGGAGGAGTTGAAAGGGTGGAAGAAAGGTCAGGAATGCGAGGCGGAAACCGAGAAGAAGAAGGACGGTGATAAGGATGGCGAGGAAACTGCCAAGACGATTCCTCCTGCGATGGAAAAGATGCCACCGTTGCCTGTCACCAAACCATCGAAGTTAGATCGAGCGTCCCAGCCTCCTGCAATAAGATCAATGCCTCCTCCGGGACACCAGCACTATCCCCCGCAGCCTTCACATAGAAATACTCAATGGCACTCTCATGCACCCCCACATCATCACTACCCTCTTCATCATGCAATGCATCGAAACTATCCCGCGCCAGTTCTTTCTCCATCTATGGAATATCACGATGATAATCGGTACTATCCAGTGCCTGGAGCGAGCATCCATCCGCTTGATGAACTCATGCATCGTAGAATGGTTTACGGACCTCGAAGTGCCGTGATTGCGACCAAGGCAAGAAAACGGAAGGTCGAGGGCGCCGCGGTCCAAGAGAACAATGATACCAAGAAGGAACTGACGTCTCCTTCTGAAGGAGGCGTTAAAGAATCCAAATCTTTCCTCTCCCCAGATGACAATGGTACCTCATCCAATGAGGCCACGACTGCCATTACGCCCTCTCCTTCATCACGAAGCGCCGCGACTCTTCCGCAAGAAAATCTCCCCATGAAGAAACGTCGGAAAAAGATGATGACGATCGAAGGCGGTGATGATTTTGGTGTGTCTGACATGTCTCCGGGAAGCTTTGGAGACGCTTCACCCGGTAGCGGCAGCGGTACTGATTCCAAGTTCTCGCCATCTTTCCATTCTCCTTCGGAAATGATAATGACACCCAATGGGGAAGCGTTCATGGGACAAATCATGGTTGGAACTTCACCATCGTTGGGTCAATGGAACACCGAATCGCCCTTTCCGTACATTGACTGCTTTTCTCCGCAAGAAGGTGTTGCCCCGCAAGGCGGTGGGAGTGATGGTCCTACTGGAGACAAGCCATGGAGGGGTCCTCCGCACCATACCATATATCGTCAACCGACTCTTGCCACCATGTATCCTCCTTCGCCTTACATCCCTGCGGGATCTCAGTGGTACCACAATACCAGTGCGATGCAGTATGGAACCAGTCCCCTTGACACGACAATGACCACCAACCCTACCGAAGATGAGTTTTCAGACGCGGAACCACTGGATTTGGACGATGAAGAAATGCACCTCATGTGGAGGAGGTTACAAGCCACACGTGCCAAGAAGATTAGGCAGAAGCAGCAATTGCAACAGCAACATGCTTTGGGGTCTTCTCATGAATGGTTCTATGGATTTGCGGAGCAGTCTCCTGGTGGACCCACGTTGCAGAGTTACTCATTCGCTTCGCCTTCGGAGAAGAATGCTGGGTCTGACCCAGTAGTAAAAAAGTGAATTCGGAGAAATCACAACATCCCTGTATAGCAGGTCATCGTTTCATTTCGTCACAAGATATTATAGGACCTGTACAAAGAAAATCATATCTTGCATTGTCATTTTGACCTTGACGATGTCATTTACTATGTTACATGCGCTTCTATAAACTTAAGAAATCGTGTCGCATAATCAGATGGAGCAACGCAGCTAATCGCCCTAGTATCATACCCCGCCAAACCCTTTAAACCCCTTTCCAGTCTTTTCTTCATTGTCCATGGTTGTAAAAAGTCGATGATTCCCATGTAGTATGTGACTTGTTTGCCACGTCGTGTTCCCCGCAGAGAGGAGAGAAATCCACCGTCAACTTTCGTCATGCCTGATCCGTAGTATGGCATTGGAGAATCCATCCAATGTAAAACTTTGTGGATTGAATTTGTAATGTATTTTGAATTACGCGTTGGCTTTAACTTCGACAAGTTCGATGGTTTCTCCATATCGGCACAACCCACGAGAAGGCTGTAGTCCAAAACACCACATCGATTGAGTAGTTCGACATCTTTTTCAAGCTGTGCCATGAGGGCAGCCTTCTTTCTTCTTCCAATGTGTATGCCGTAATCATGGCTTCTTTTGTTCCTTGCGTCATTTGATGTTGCGAACTTATCCCGCTCTGCATCGACCTCTCGTTTCAGATTCAAATCTTTCAATACAGCATGTGCGCCTTTCGCCTGTTGTTCTTCCGGGGAACACTGGCGACCAACCGTGGAGCCCTTGAGATCAAACCGCTCTGTAATAAATGCGGATGCTTCGGCTGGAAAGACCGAATTCATGACAAGGAAAACACGTTCTTCGTCCGACCCGTCAAGATCTGATGGCGTTGTGTCATGCGTCTTGGGTGAATACAAGCCGCCATTCCATTCCGTGGCATGAGCATTTTCCTCATTTAAAAACTGCACAGAATACATACCAAAAACTTTTGTCAACAACGAATTCCTTCCATTCTTCCGATCGGACATGAATCGATGATAATGCGGAAGCATTTCTAAGAATGCTTTAGCTTCTTCTTTTTTGATAGTTTTGATCATGTACCCTCCATCGGCAGTGAAGAAGAAGAATGTACCTGCTCGCGCGGCTCCTTTGGAGTTGGATTGGAAGGATATGTAGGGTAGTGTTTGTAGCGGTTGTTTGTCGTATCCATTTCTGAGCAGTATTTGACGTAGAATTTGTGATATTGTGTCACTATCTTGAGTCGGTGGTGCTGACAAACCATCTTTGCCGGCGGAAAGAAAATGGAACTCATCAGATTCAACGGTGTCACGTCCATTATTGGCAACGCCCCCGTCCATCACATTAAAAATAGACTTTGCATAATCGGACTCTTGAACTCTAAAACATTTCTTTCTCAAGTCTCGAAATGTACTAGGTGAATACGCTTTCAGTCTCACCCGTCTGTATGACGTCAAATTTTTATGTGCATCAGGGCATGAAATAGGAACCACTCCAGATATGAGTGCATCAAAATCGCATTTTGCAGAATCGTAAAATGTCCCAGTCCACCGTTTCCAAATGTTTTCCATGGTCCATTTCGATTGTCTATTTTTCCTTCGTTCTTCTCGCAGAAAGGAGCATATCATTCCATGCCATGCCGGTATTGCCGCAAACGGTGCCGATAACTCTCTGACAAACCATGTTGCTAATTCCGTCAATGGATTGCTGCTGACCGCTTGAATGTTTTCATGTAGTCGAATCTGCTTGATGTTGTGAGACAGCGCTCCACCTCCAGTGGGAATCAGTAATCCCGCCTCCATGGCTGCAGCTATTGCCAACTCTTCCTCTTCATCAGGTGCGTGATCGATTCCCTCTCGATGTATATCTGAAAATATTTGTGAGAGGCCATCGCTATCGTTGCAGTTGTCGAACAACAACCCTAATATTGCCGCACGACGAAATGCTTCGCATTGCTCCCAAAGTGGTGAAACATTGGTTATCGAATCATCCGCATTCATTTTTTGTCCATTGTCGACAGCACCTGATAATCTATCATCGTCAATCAAATTGCAAGACTGGCGGCCAGGCCTGCTCCCAAAATCTCCAGGGCCGAGAATGGGAGGGCCGTCCATCAACCCGATGCATCCCCCGCTTTCGATCCGAGCGTCGAGTCGAGAGGCGGCGCGAAGGGATGCCAGGGTGGTCAATAGCACAGATAGGGCGGAGAGCAGAGACTCAATGGACAGTGGGGTCATGGTGAACGATGGGAGTGATTCATCAGAAGGATCCTTTGATTGCAGCAGCACAACAGAATAAAAGCAGACAGACTGCACAACAACAACAGCAACTCGCTTGCATACACGTCGACAATCCCTCTTGAGAATTCAGATTGGAGTAGATGGGTGATGACTGATGATTCAAGTGAGGAAATTGAAAATAAAGTTGTTGCTATATTATATGTCGTGTAGATAGATGTCTTGTGAATAGCACCGTAAGTAGAATGATTACTAAGATACACTAATTATTATTGCTACGTACTGTTTTAATAGACACGTGGAGGATCAAGCTTTCTTTAGTGTGACGTCAAAACAGATGGCGAACTCCAACTTACGTAGACTTATCGTACTTAAGCAGGTACGAACAAACGTACGTACATGGATCATAGCTTAACTTGAAATAACCACAAGTACATAATATCATCATATTATATATATGGTTTGGTCGTACCATACACTATCGTACGAGATGCCATTCCATCTCAACACACATCAACCAGCATCAACCTCGTTTTATTGCACTACTAACCATAAAATCAAGACAAGATGGCACGACACAGCGACGATGACGGCGACGAAAATGACCGAAAGCGGCGCCGCAGCCACAGTCACAAAAGCAAGAATCACGAAAGAGACCGCGATTACAAATCCTACAAGCGCAACGACGAGGACGAAGCGAAGCGCGGCGGTGAGAAACAAAGATTGACCGAGGAAGAAACACGCCTGTACGAAAAGGCCAGGGCCTTCGTCCATCATCAGCAGCGGGAGGATGAGAGACGTGGTCATCGCCATGACGGGCGTCATAAAAAGGGATCCCGAAAGGATGATGTCGACGACACAAGTAGTGATGGCAGTAACGACAGAAAGAGACGCAGTCATAAAAGCACCAGTGACCGTCACAAGGCTCATCGAAGAAAAGAGCATAAACACAGGAAGAGCGATCAGGACCGGGAGAAACACAAGAAACCCAAACATCATCATCATCGTGATAGAGAACACAGCAAACGCAAAAAGCATCGTCGAAAGTCATCCTCCCTTGACACTTCCAAATTGTTCCCACTAGGACCCATCCTCTCGCACCCCCCCACAGAATCACTCCAAACCTCCCTCCACTACTTCTCGCACAACCCCCATCTACGCTTATATCTCTATCGCACTCATTCACTTTACTTTGAAGATCTTTCCTCCGATGATGCGCGTTCGTACTTTGAAGAGTTCGTCAAAATCTACAACTCCGGACGATTGGAGGAGGCATATTACAATCCTACATTGCCTCAAGAGGCATTGGATCAATGCTTGCGAACCAAGCATCAATGGAAATTTCGTACCAATGACGTGGAGAAAGAGAAGTTGAATATGGTCAGAGAGGGAGTTAGGAAGCAGACTGAGTATGAAAAGGGTGCAAGTGCTCCAAGCACCGGAGGAAACGATGCCAAGT
The DNA here is from genome assembly GCA_036940045.1 of Stephanocyclus meneghinianus. Classification (NCBI taxonomy): domain Eukaryota; phylum Bacillariophyta; class Thalassiosirophyceae; order Thalassiosirales; family Thalassiosiraceae; genus Stephanocyclus; species Stephanocyclus meneghinianus. The sequence goes on along the minus strand of JALLPC010000588.1, from coordinate 2,665 downwards.
CTGCTCCACCGGTAACAACATTACAAACTCATGATACGAAAGATAATCAAGATTGCGACCACGACAAAGATCAACACCGATTAGAAGCAAGAGCAGCCCAGAGGCAATCAGATAGAAAATACCGTGAACGAATCAAACTGGCCAACGAAGAATTGGACCCAAATCAGTTCGCCAAACCCATCAGTGGATGGGAACGCCAACAAGAGAAAAAGCGACAGCGATCTAATGCCACGCACGGTGCCTATCACGATAGAGAGGATGTTATAGCTGGCGGAGATTTGGATGATGATGCCATTTACGGTGATGGAGAAGTATCTGGTGGTGGCGGTGGTGGGAGAAGAAGGAAAGATTTGACTTATGAAGAGGCAGTTTACAAAGAAAGACAACGAAGAGAAAAACGCGAGGCAGAAATGGCTGCTAAAGTAGAGGATGCCAAGAGGAAGGAGGAACAGAAGAGGAAGGAGATGCTGGCAATGTTGGGATTGTCGGGAGTGGATGCCGGGAAGAAGATTACCATTGCACCGAGACAGGATGGTGCCTAGAACGCCAAGGTGGAGGTTATGACCTTCCTCAATTATCGTGCAGCATTCAAAGTTGACTGGTGTTCCTGGAGTCATTTTTGTGGTTTATTTGAATGGAGATTGCTTAGGTTGGGATTACAATTGTATTACGGATTCATTACAACAGTTCAAGAAGAATTTTTTTCGCATATAATTAAGCCGTCTCACGTCTTTGCTCTGAAAGAAAACATCACCTTTCTCCAAGGCTCTGTCTCCCCCCATCCATGGCAATACACTCTTCGGTAATAAAATGAGCCTTATAAATCAGAAATGCAACCAATTCTCCAACTTTTTCGCAAGTGCTACACCTTCCAAGGTACGATGCTAGAGGGTGTGATGGGATCACAGTTGTATTACGGATTCATTTAACAGTACAAGAACCGTGTTTTTCACATATAATTGCACCGAGTCTCACGTGTTCGCTCTGAGAAGAAACTATCATCTTGCTCCAAGGTTCTGTCTCCCTCCATCCATGGCAATACACTCTCCAGTCATAAATTTAGCCTTACCCGAAATCAGAAATGCAACCAATTCTCCAACTTCTTCGGGAGTGCTACACCTTCCAAGGTAAGATGCTAGAGGGTGTGTTACTTCAATGGATCTTTGAAGAAAGGCTTCGTACTGTGCGTCTGAGATGCCACCTCGCTAGATAAAAATTGCAAAAAAATTGATGGAGATATAACGTTGAGCTTGAATTACATTTCATAATGAATGTTAATCTCGTTGAATCTTTCCTAGTAGAAACAAGATGATGCAAACATTCACCGCTTATTTGCATAAAAATACAAGTGCACACACCTTTTGTAGATTAGTAACTACCATCCCAGGATTGACGCTATTCACTCTAATGCCATACTTCGCCAAATCCACACTTGCACATCTCGTCATCATATCAACGGCAGCTTTACTCATACAATAGGATATGCATCCAGGAAAAGATTGTTTGCCATTCACTGAGCTAATGTTGACAATGGACGGAGATACAAAGGAGTTGGATTGTGCAGCACCCTTCCTGACAGAGGAAGCAGCAGACGCAGCAGCCTCCTTCAAATACGGAATAGCATGCGTCATAATCTCGAACGATGCTCGCGCATTCGTGTTCATGTTGTAGTCGTAATTATCCACTGTGACAGCGTCAGCAGCGCCCGCTTGCAATACTCCCGCTGCGTTGACTACCGCTGTCAACCCGCCCAGTATTCGATTGGCCATTTCGACTACATATTTACATGGAGAAGAGCTGTCTATGATAGTCGAGTTGTCTATTATAGACGAAGATGCGATGTCAGCTACAACGAAATCGACAATGTGCCCTTTTGATTTCAATTGGGATAAGGCCTCGGAATTGCGACCTGTTCCGACGACGTGAGCGCCATGTTTAGTGAGGACTTGACATGTTGCGAGGCCTATCCCTGAACTAGCTCCGGTTACCAAGCACTTGGTGTTGGATAGCATGATGACAAATTGAGCAGGTCATGGATAGTACAGGATAGTACCTAGCCTGTGGTATAAAATACCGTACGGGTTCTGCAACATGATGGGTTTTACGATACAATTCACCAACGACCGGGCTGAGTCCTGGGGGTTGATATTTTTACCTCGAATTTTTTTCCGAAATTTCCAATGTTGTGTGAAATTCATTGTTTTTTGCGCCCCAAAATGTGGTGCCTGCGACCAGGTGTTTTGAAATCGTTGGTGGGGTAAAATGTCATCGATTTTTAACCATCAACTCTCATGTTGTCACAGGTCGTCCATCTTTCAGGTACCATACTTGTTGCAGCTTGTTGCCAAGTCCGCTGAGTTTGCAACATTGCCTGTAGATATCATGGGATGTACATCCAACAACAACTCCCTAGGTTTGGGGATGATTGCTTACCTCGAAATTCTTATCTCCTTTGCTGTCCTCATTCAGATGCTGTTGGAGGAAGTTCTCATCTCTGATGATGTTGTTCATGAGATGGTCATAAAGAGCATTGAGAAGTATGACCTCCCCCCTTAACCAGAATGCATCAGCAAATGCAAAGTCATTCTGATTCCAATCACGCTAAATGTCTGTGCATAAAATATGACTACAAGCCAGCAGAAGAAAGCATCTTTAGTGACTGGGT
>JALLPC010000587.1:0-12341 GCA_036940045.1 Stephanocyclus meneghinianus | reverse complement strand
AAGTGTCCTCGAAGATGCTTCACTCCCAATTCCACCACCACATACCAGACAGAGAGATAGGAAGACAACGGGGTCACCCAAACAATGCCGAGACAAGTAGAAATGTTATTGGCAGAATGACTCAACAAATCGGGATGACCTCCTTGCCAGTGACCCTCATGCCAGTTTGAGCAGACGCTGGAAGAATTGGTTGGCGGAGCATCTCACTGCATTAGGAGTCGGGCGCGGGGCCGAATCTTATTAAGATTTGATTCCAATGCCAAAAACATTTTTTTTATCTTTAATAAACTACGTCGCGAACACATCTTGTGCACAAGAGGAGTGAGGGGCGGGGTGTACCCGTAGCCCTCGAGAGAAAGGTTGTAGACGAGCGGAAGTGTCCGGTTCCAATGTGTCATTGTGTTTATTGTTGTGACTTGTCTTCACTGCACCAATTTCTTTTTAGACAGAGTAGGTTAGAGTTTAGGACAGATCTTTTTAAAGAGAAATTTGACAGCTATATTTCTTGAAAAGACAATGAAAAGCTGCACATACTTGATTAAGTCAGATAGCCATTTTTTCTTTGAAATCTTGGCGCGTTTCTTGAGTCGGCAGGTTTTTACAGATCTTCCGGTAAACAATATTAACATTTCATTGTCTTACAGTTTCTTCGACAACAAAGCGTTTTGAAACAATCGTGGCACATATGTAATCAGCACTTTTACTTAAGCATTTCAAACAGCATGCGGTCAACAGAAGTATCACTGAACTGAGAAGGAGACGGGCCCAATGAGGGTGAAGGTATTATTTTTGATCCACGTTTTTTCCCTCCCCCACCCGATGTCACCGATCTCCGTCTCTTCTTAAAAGAGGGAGACTCTCGTGGCATCAGTGTAACAAAGCGTGCAGGAATATGCCGCTGAGGGATCACACCCAGTTCATCTGAATTACGAATGAAGTTGTAGTGTGAAGACCAGTATGTAACATGTCAAAAACACACAGAACCAGGTAGACATCATATTCACACCTTCGTCTCCATCAAACTCAACCACCAAGATGTCATCTTCATTTCGACAATATGCAGTGTTATTAATAACTGTTGCTGGATAAAGTGCCGTGGTGCTTGGGTACATGGCATATACTCTGCTGCCTTTGCGAGCTCTTCAGCGGGATTATTTCATGATTCAGCAACATTGGACGCGTTGGCGAATGCATGGCTTCGGAAAACATTAACCACATACCTTGATCCCCAATTATTGGCTTCTGGGACAGATTTTGGAAGTGGTAGAATGTCTAGCCTGCTTACTGCTCGCGCACTTTTAAGGTCGCCATTGTACTCGTCATGGTCTAATGAGAGGAACAAATTCACAAAAATTGAATCTTGATCCACAAACAAATTTTACTGACACAACAACACTGTAACAGAGAGAAAGCATACCTTGTATGTAGACCTTCTCACTTAAAATGGCATCTCTTTTTATCTTGGCGAATTAATGTGGCCTCAAGTGTGAGTAGGCCATTTATTTCAGAGGCGGATTCTTAAAACAATAACTACACATACCTCTGACATATCCTTCATCTGTTTGTAGGAAAGGCCGGGGGAGATCCATTCTTTTACCACTCGTGCCAATATCCAAAGGTCTTGACTACTAACCTTAGCTGCGACAAAATCTCCAGGCTCCAGTGTTCGATAACGAGTGCTCTCAAAAAGACGATATCCAATCTCTTTTTTTGTCAGCTTTTTCCCACCGTCATCGCTTATCATTCGTAATAGTGTAGGATCTGGGGTATCGTCACCGTGACTGTCTCGTTTGCGTAATGTCGAACCATTCGGATTTCCTGTCGTCAAAACCAAGTTGGGAGAGCAGATGAGAAGCCACTCGATGACACATGGTCCTCCTCGCTTTTGATTCCAAAAATGGTCATTTGACTTTTTTCAGACCAATATGAGCTCTTACCTTCAGCAAATGTTTCGGCCTTGTCATTCAACCCCAAACCTAAGGAACGTGCAGCTTCTGCTGATGGTGGATTCTTAGATGGATTTTGCATTGGTTGTGGGTACTCTGAGTGACTAGCTGAAGACGCTGAGGTTGTCCCATCCTTGGGCTTTGCAGTTTCATCTCCAGAAGTCTCGTTTGAGTCAGGGTCGAATACTGCAGGCATTGGAATCGATAATAGTGGATTATCTGGATCTATTTCCGTAATGATAGATTTTAAGACTGCTGTCATCATGTTACAAAACAGGAGCCCTTGTTTCATCTCGGAGTGCAACTTCTTTGCGAGCCGAGCATTGAAGGTCTTTTTCTTCAAATGCTCATCATCCTCGTCACCGCCAGCAGCCCCTACTTGCCGGGCACGTTGTCTTTTGAGTCGCTGCATTGCCGAGGTGGAACGCGAAAACCCATTTTTCCCCGTTCCTAGCAGTTGCTTTGCAGAAAAAACGATCCTTTCTGCAACAGGCAACTTGGTCGCGATTTCCAACACTTCTTCGTTGGTTAGAGAGGAGACATGCTGGGGAGTGTAGTGATGTTCTCGAGAACTGTGTCCCGCCTTGCTAGTTTCAGTTGAAGGAGTTTTAGTATCTCCGAGAGAATTAGATGGTGCATTGTCTTCCGAAGATATTTCGGTTTTCTTGTCTTTGTTTTCATCGAAGGGCGCGGCGGTTAAAGATGAAGTTGCAATCTGGGATGTTTGCTGTAAGGATGCACGAGACGCCGCGATGACTGCTCTTTGGGTCTGATGTGGATGCATCGAGTCAAAATTTTTAGCCCTGCCCAGCGTTGGTTCAAAACTTGGTAAGATCGCAGATGATTTCTTCGATTCCTCGACCGATTCTCCTGAGCTCCTTCTTTTACTGCTTTTCGCTCTTGAGATCGGGTTGTAAAAGTTGAGAAGGTCCGCAGGATTATTTGAAATGGTGTGTAAATTTGACGGCGGTGACGTCATGGATAGGCGTTGTTGGTCGTTATGAAAATTTTGAATAGGAACCATCAGATTTTGATTTGGCAATTGGGGATGAGGAGTGGGAGTCTGAATATTCTTGGCCGTGACAAAATTTGTCTGTGCATTTACACCACCCGTACTCTTTTGCATCATCATTTGCTGAAGCTGTTGAATCTGCTGATTTTGAACATTCCCAATCGACCAACTATTACCTTGCTGTAGCTGCTGTTGGTGTTGATTTTGCATCATGAGTTGCTGGTTAATAAGTTGTTGGTTTGGGTATTGTTGTTGCTGTTGCATTAGACTTGGTCTTTGCTGCTGCTGGGAGGGCGACTGACTCGACTTTCTTCGTTTGTGATCATAGAGAACTGCATCATCTTGACTTGCAAGCTGTTGCGACATGTTGAAAGGTAATGGTATCTGGTTGGCGTGCTGGTTGTCTTGAAGTTTGGCGTACTGTTCCTGAATTCGAAGTTGTTGTTGCAATGCATCTTGATGAATCTACGGATATCCAGAGGAGGATTGAGAAAAAGAAAGAGAACAAACAAAGTTATTTAAACAAGATGTATTTTCCCTACCTGCTGCTGCTGAGTCTGACTTGGTCTGCGTTGGAGTTGCTCGTCTCGAAGTGTACTGAAATCTGCCTGATTTTGCAATTGTTGTTGCAGATAATCTTGTTGAAGCTGCAGAAGCAGAGGAGAATCGTGTCACAGGTAAGTGAATAAGTGATAGAAAAAAAATTTTAAAATCAAACGACTCCACCTGCTGCTCTGGTTGACTTGGTCTGCATTGATTTTGCTCTTGAAGTCGTTTCTGTTTCTGAAGTTTAACAAACTCGAACTGCATTTGCATTTGCTGCCGAAGCAAATCTTGCTTATTCTAAAAGACACCGCGGAAAGGTTTGAGAAGGGGATATTGTCGAGACCTATGTAATGAATTCGATCCTTACCTGATGCTGCTGCTGCTGCGGAGTGCTCGACTGGCGCCGATCAAGTCGAGGGATTTCATGGAGTTTTGCACCGTCTGCCAATTGTAGAGTCTCTCGTTGAATCTGAGAGAAGAAAAATAAAATTAGTACTAAGACATGCCATTAGAAAGAAATATTGATCTCGATAGCATTCTGACGTTCCATACCTGCTGTTGCTGTTGCATTCCCTGACTCGGTCTTCGTTGATATTGCTGATTCATTCGTTGTTGAATTTCTTGAAGTTTGGCAAATTCTGCCTGATTCTGTAGCTGAAGACGTTGCTGCATAGCGTCTTGTTGAATCTGTGTAAAGAGAAGAAGGATTCTGTCCGTAAAAGAAAATCGACTGCGTATAAGATTGAAACGACAACTCCGTACTCACTTGAAGTTGTTGTGGCTGAGCATGACTTGGCATCCCAATATTCGCTTGCTCCTGCTGCTCATTATTATTATGATTTTGAATTCGCACATTACCACCTAGTATTGGTGTGCTAGATGATGACTGGAACTTTTCCTGCCTAACCAGCTTAGTTTGGGGCTGCATTGAGGCAAGAGATTGCAAGCCCAGACTTTGAAGTTGCATCGCTGATGCAGGCTGTTGAAGATTGTGTTCATTCGGCACTGAAGAGGATTGTGGGAGGTTTCCGTCAGCAGAAGTTTTATTGAGTGACGACTGTTGCGCCTGGTTTTGCCCCTGTTGACTGTGTTGATCTGAATGACTCCAAGACTGTCGCCTTTGTTGAAAAGTGTCTTTCGAAGACAGCAACGGCAGTGGCAGTTCATCTTCATTTGCACCGCGTTGCCTTTGTTGAAGAGTGGCTATTGCCTCTTGCTGTTTAAATTGCTCCTGCATCTAGAAAGCATCAATATCATAAGGGCACGGAAGATTTGGACGTCAAACTACGGTGCGTGCGTTCTTACCTTCTTCAAAGCTTCATTTTGCTCCGATAACTTCAGGGCTTCGTTTGGTAGTTTTTGGATGGAAGCGCCAGACGCATCCGATTTATTTTGACCATCTTCTGCAGGTGTGGCGCTGGCCTGTGTTCATTCGATAAGAGAGTATCCAACAAGAGGGTTAAATTCAACGACAACACTAGATAATTATTTCCCCGTGGTGTCGACGAAAGGAAACGTTACCTGTTGAAATAAAAACCAAGCTTGCGCTTGAACTTGTTGATGCTGGTGCTCCTCCGTGGGAGGCTCAGCAGCAGTAGGGCCCATCCCATCAGGTGCCTCGGTCGACGATTCGGCTGCCCCCTGCTTTGCGAAGTCTTGCGTGTGCAATGAATAGGATACACGACGTTCTTTCGGACCGACACTCTCCGACCTCTTTTGACCTGTGCTAGTACTTCTTGATAAATTGCCTGAGGACTCTTTCCTATTCACCCCGCCAGCAATGCTCTGTGTTGGTACAGAGTCATTAATTGTCTGGGACATTTTGTTACCAGACTGATTATTTGTCTGAAGATTGGTTTGGGGCTGCATGTCATGTGGGATATACTGACCGGATTGTTGGGGTTTCGCCCCCTTTATATTCGGCATCTGTTGGAACTGCTGCTGTTGCTGAAGAAAGAACATTTGCGCTGGTGTACCCGAAGAAGTCTGGGGTTGACTCGAAGAGGGGCGAGACACTCTTTGTGCTGGTGAAGACGACGTACTGGGAAAGGGTTGGGACTGTTTCTGCTCGGTCTGAATTTTTTGGAACTGCTGTTCGAGAAACCACTGCTGGCTTGGAGTCGGAGGATCCGTTACCGATACCCCACTTGAGGGACGCCGAGACGGAATTTGAGATTGTGGCTTCTGCGGCGACAAAGCCGATGCACTCGACGGGGGTTGTGACTGTTTCTGCATGTTTTGGAATTTTTGCATTTGCTGTTGAAGAAATAACTGCTGGTTCGTCATTTGTATCGATGCGTCGCCAGACTGAGCATGCAATTGACTGGAAGGACGTCGAGACTGATTTTGTCCAGTCTGTTGCAGGGGTGAAGCCGATGCACCAGATGGTGTTTGAGACTGATTCAGCATGTTATGAAATTGTTGTGTCTGCTGATGGGGAAAAACCTGGTTCGGAAGTTGTAATGATGCACCAGTAGTGGCCTGAGATTGATCCACCTTATGACTTTGCATTACACCTTGTGATACATTCGAAGAAGGCAGGTTCTGACTTTGTAGCCCAATAGAAACAGACCGAGTAGCCAGGCTCTGCAAATTCTGCATCTGTGGAAACTGCTGTTGAAAAATAAACTGTTGGTTTGGCATCGTCATGAAGGATCCAGAAGCAGCCTGAGATTGACTGGAAGGACGCCTGGACTGACTTTGTCCCCCCTGTTCCTTTTGTCCTACAGAAGACACTGATGTACTCGAATTTCGTCGCGCTTGGTGCTGCATATTTTGTGATAGCTGATTTGACTGTTGAAGAGAAGAAGGGCCCGAAGCACTGGAGAACGAAGCATTTCGCGTGGAAGGAGCCTGCAAATTCTGCATTTGTTGAAGCTGAAGTTGCTGTTGGAGAAATAGTTGGTTTTGGATTGCACCGGGAGGAGCCTGTAATAAATTATTGAAGGATGGTTGTGATTGATTATTCCCCTGTTGATTATTATTGGACATAATCGGCCCGCCCAGAGACACATTCGACGAAGGGCGCCTCTGGCTATTATTATGCTGTTGCCCAATCGATGCGTTGGAAACAGAACGAGAGGCAAAATTTTGCAATGCCGAAGGAGGTCGATTTGATTCAATTCTCATTCCTTGTTTATTAGCCTGTGGCCCCTGCTGCTGATTCTGCTGTCCCGTTTGCGTCTGACTAGTGTGAGTCTGACCTTGTGCCGCGGCACTTTGTAAATGGCGGGCGGGGGAAGTGGCAGGTAACTGTGAGTTACCGCCCCCTCCTGATGCGTTTGAATTCCATCGCAACAACGAGGATGAAGATTGTGGTAATGCATTGAGATTATTTTGTGAGTTGGATTGATTCTGTTGAAAAACATTCTGATGTTTCTGCAAATTGAGTTGTAAAAGTTGCTGTTGATGTTGTAACAATTGAGCCTGCAGACCCTGCTGATGTTGCTGTGACTGTTGCATCGAAGTCTGTTGCATCTGAGACTGCGGCATCTGAGACTGCTGCATCTGAGATTGCGGCATCTGAGATTGCGGCATCTGAGATTGCGGCATCTGAGACTGCGGCATCTGAGACTGCGGCATCAGAGTCTGTTGCATTTGCGTATGATGCATCTGAGTCTGATGCATCAGAGACTGCGGCATCGGAGTTTGATGCATCAGAGTCTGCGGCATTTGAGTCTGTTGCATCAGAGTCTGCTGCATCTGAGACTGCTGCATCTGAGACTGCTGCATCTGAGCCTGCTGCATCTGAGTCTGCTGCATCTGAGTCTGCTTCATCTGAGTCTGATGCATCTGAGCCTGCGGCTGCTGTTGAAGTTGTTGAGACTGCTGCATCAGAGTCTGTTGCATCGGATTCGGTTGCATTTGAGACGACTGCATCAAAGACTGCGGTTGCTGTTGCTGCTGCTGCTGCTGCGTTCCCGTCTGAGGCACATCATTCCCCACCTGTTGTGGCGCCAACAAACTCATAAAATTCAATCGTTGATTATTCTGACTCGGTTGAGGTTGGGTGAGAGGATTGAATGCTGCCATGTTTATGTTCGCCATGTTTGGATTCGTGCCCATAAGTCCTTGTAGTTGTTGTTGAAACTGTTGCTGCTGCTGTTGCTGCTGCTGTTGGAAATGTTGTTGTTGTTGCTGCTGCTGCTGCTGCTTCGTTACAAAAGGCAAGTGACCGATCGACGGATCCAATCCAGCCTGTTGTTGCTGTTGCTTCTGCTGCTGCATATTCATCATGGCCTGATTCATAGGCATAGTCATCGAGCCCATTCGATTCTGCATGAATCCTGCCCCCATGTTCATATTCATCATTCCCATCCCGGCCGGCATGATGTTCATAGCATTAGGTGGGAAATTCATGCCCATTGTTTGTAGGTTACTTCCGGGAGGGAAGTTGGCGTTGTTGTTCAGGCCGGAGGGTTTGGATTTGCTGTCTCTGCGGCTTGCCGTTCCGGAGGGTTTGTTATTGTTGGAGAGCATGGTTGAAAATGCGGAGAGGTGTTCGTTTTAGCTGGACCCGACAATTATCATACTATTCAAGGTTTAAGACCGGTTTACATTATTTGTGTGTGAATGTGGCGTTTCATCTCGGACATTGACCATGTGGTGTTTCTTCCGGAGTTCTTCCGGTGTCGTATATTTTCTATGACCTGTGTTTGTGTTCAGTGAGGATGTGGTGTCGTTGTGTCGTCCGACCGGTGGGCCAATCAAAATAAATAAATAAAAATATCTGCGCGAATTATTAAGTCGCTTCAAACATGTCATGGAAAGAGATTTACTGTGAACAACGGAAGTATAACCCTATAAGTCGGACAGCATCGAAATCCATATATAATGTCTGATGTGGAACTAAACAAATCTACTTCTCACCAAAAATGACAGTTGTCACCCGAAAACAATCATGATCATCCAATATCCCAAAGAGACTTGAACTAACCCCAACGGGTAATGAGCTCTTACCGACGTGTACCTAACCTCCATGTCCCAGCGAGGAAGTGGCGGAAACGACATCTCCCTCTCCCTCGAACTGAGACCAGTTTATAGCTGCAGGGTAATACCATCCCACCGCTAATCGAATTGCAGCGTTGGTACGAACAGAGTTTATCGTTAGTCGTCATGGCGACGTAGTTGTGTTTGGTTCCGGAGAAAACAGGGACCGGCACGACGTCTCAACCTTTCATTATGCATTGCGTCGGTGGGCGCGCTTCGGCTGTGGGATGCCAAGAGGCGTTGCAATTTGATTTAGGACGGTTTTTTATGGGATAGTGACTTTACTGAAATGCCTTGGGGAATCGACTTATGAAAGCGTTCTTTGGGTCGCGTCCGTCGCGAAATGCCGTGGTTTGCAATTTAGCGCGTCTTGATGACACAAGATGTGTTTTCACGTTGTGTTTGCTACTGCAAGCCAAAACAGGAGAGAGAAGAATGCCACGACACGTCTCCAAGAAACGTGGGACGGTGGCTCCTATCTCTGATGGCGTGTTTATTTAGTCGATTGCGAGCCTCACTGACTTGACCTCCATCATACAGGTCATGGGCGAAGTTTTTTCTCGCGTAGGCTTTTTTCACTTGTTCCTTGCCCTCTGGCTCAAGCCCTACTTCATTCAGCGAAGAATTTGTTGTGCAGTGAATCGATCTTATTTTTTATGTCTCGTCCTCCCAATTTTTCCAGCAGCCATGATTTTGCTGTCGCCTTCTTCGTTTCGCTGTGCCCATCGCATAACAGTTAATTTGCCGCCATGAATGCCTTGGGCGCTGTCTGATCTTTAATATCTTTCTTGTTTGTTGCTGACTGTTTCCGATTAACCGTGTTGCATCCAACAACATATTTCTTATTGAATTTTTAGGGTACTTTTTGTGCTTGTTTTCCAAAAAATCAATTATTGTTTTGCATTCTTTTCATTTAGACTTTTAATCCATTTCACCATCAAAGCATCACCTAACTCTCTTCCTTCTTCAAACAATCATCTAAACAACAGAAACAAATGGATGGTGCAACAACAACATCAACAGGCTCCAACGCCTCAACTGCACCCGGCGCCAATGGCACCTCCTCGGGTTTTCTCAACCTCGGATCCAGCCCCGCTGGTATGGGACTCTTCCCCACTTCCCTTGGAGGTGGGGGAGACTCATCCACTCTTTCCAATCCATTCGGGTCGTCACTGGGAAATGGCTTTTCGAACGAATCGGGAGGTGCCGTGAACAACCCCAGCTTTGATTTGAATGACTTTCCAAGTTTAGGAGGTGGTGGGGTTGGATCGGTAGGATCGGCTAGCAGTGGAGGGGATAACGGTTTGGCAGCGGCGTTGAGACAACAGCAGCAACTATTGCAACAGCAAATGATGCAGGGCGGGGGTGATACTGCCAAGCAGTCTTCGAACCTCTACCGACTAGCTATGTCCAGTAACATTGGAAATGGTGCCGGGAGTAACTTCACCATTGCCACGGAAGATTTTCCTGCCTTGCCTGGAGCCGCAGCGGGAGGAGGGGTATCTGGGGGACTAGGTGGGTTAACATCTGATGTGGGCGGAGGGCAACCTGAGGCAGTCTCATTGGGGTCCAGAGAAACTTCTACAGGGAATGCTGGTTTTTTGGAGTCTGGAAGTCGATTAGATTACACTGGTTTGATTGGTGGTGTTTCTGGAATGACCAGCGGATCGTCTTCGGTTGGAAATTCTGGTTCAACATTAACTCAAACGAGATCGACGACTATAACGCAATCGGGAAGTGTTGGCGCATCTAGTTCTGGACATGTTGGGTCGGCAATAAGCGGGGACTATGGATTGCTAGGACTTCTCTCGGTGATAAGAATGACTGATGCAGATCGGAACAGGCTAGCGTTGGGCTCAGATCTAACATTGCTGGGTCTGAACTTGAATTCGAATGACAATCTTTACAGTACCTTTGGAGGACCATTCTCTGATAAGCCCGCATCACGAGAACCTCATTATCAGGTGAGCGATGAGTTCTTCTACTTTTCTGTTTTAGAGGGGGGTTTCTGTCTAACTTAGCGCTGGTGACATCAACTTTAATGTTGTTGCTCTAGTTGCCGATGTGTTACTACATGCAACCTCCGGCACTCAAGACTGGCCACTTGTCAAAGTTCCAACTTGAAACTCTGTTCTACATCTTCTATGCCCTTCCAAAAGACGTCTTGCAAGCGTACGCTGCACAAGAGCTATATTCAAGGGATTGGAGGTACCATGTGGAGTCAAAAGTATGGTTCAAGCGAGCGTCACCCTCTGATGGAGTTCCTAGCAGCAGTACGTCGGCGGGTCAATTTATCTACTTTGACATCAATACATGGGAACGTCGGATTTATGGAAACGTAAATCAGAACATTGCTGGAGGATTTTTGTCGGAGGAGGATGTTCGAGTTAAATTTCCGAGTTCATAAGATGCCGAATTATTAAAGCTTTGCATTTCATTTCAATTCTGCTACCTGATCGAATGAGCTTTGTTATTTGTAACAATCAATTGAATCCACATTGGCTGTTTCTATTTCATTCTGTACATGATGCTTTTCTCAACTGCCTAGTAGGTGACCCATCTCTTAGTTTTCATTCACATCAAACACGTTTCAGATAATGCATTAAAGTCAGAGATTTCGATAATGAAAAGCAACAAACAAGCATCATATATTTTTATGGAAACCTATCAACCAATAAAATAGATCTGAAAGTCCCACAACCAATTGCTTACAAATGACTCACTAATTAGTTCAGCTCCCAATTTCAGCTGCCATTACAGTGTTTTCAGAAACATAAGCAGAAAAACATTCCTGAATCCAGGGGATAACTCCACCATTTAACATGAGCCAAGTATCTACATCCCTTACATAGAGATGGTCCTAAATAAGGTCCTAAATTAGGGCATAAATATTTTCCTCTTCACTTTGTGCAATACAAAGGAAGTACAAGTCATAGGATATTAGTTTCTGAGAAAACACACAAAACATACATACATATCAAGTATGATTCTCAGAAATGAAATACCCAAGAGAGCATTTCTTTCTCAGAAAGCTTCTCATGGACAGATACTGCTGGCAGTTGAAATAAAGGATCGTCAGTTGAAAGATAGGATTAAGTCATACAACTGACCCATCCTGTGGCCAATCTCTGTGAGAATTGATTATTATGTAATTAAACATGGGGACTAACAGTTTGAAATCCAAAATTTAAATCAGTTCTCATTACAAAATAATTCTCAATCATCTGGATATCTAATCCTCATCTTTGCTACCAAAAAGCTTCCGTCAGAAAATGGCTTAGGTCACTATTGTACAATAGCCACCAACTGAGGGACGAGTTATGCCCTCAGCCATTTGTTTTGAGTATTACTCACAAACTGAGACATCATTATGAATTCAGACATGTCACGGACACTATGCATCCAGCTAACATGGGTATACGTGGCTCCATCTAGCAGAGTTAATGAGTAGCACAAAAGTGTGCAACTGTAAATAAAAGACTACTAAGTGATGCATAAATGCACATGTGGCCCATTGATTAGAGCACATGGTACTCTATAACAAAGCTTGATTTAGCTATTCAATCAAAACACTAGGCATGCATTCCCGCATCAACTGTAGCCCTGAAAGTTTGATGCATTATTTAAAAATGCCCTAGAAGTTTGTTCTCATGATTTATATGTGTAATGTCATTTTTCGACAGAAACAAGAACATGCTAATCCTTAAGTCTAAAGGGGGCAGTCATTTGGAAGCCCGTGACTTCATCAGACGAAACCACAAAAGCTAGTGATTCCGTATTACAGAACAATTCAACGTTATAAAAACATTTATACATGAATATAAGATAAAGGGTATCCTAAATTGCCT
>JALLPC010000586.1:0-12349 GCA_036940045.1 Stephanocyclus meneghinianus | reverse complement strand
CAGACCATCCCACGGAGAACACAAATGGTACCTCAGAGTAGGGACTCATCAAGTCTCAATACCACTTTAGTCATTTTTCTCAGAGACAAATGGATTACCATTGCTAGTCCAACCTTTTTGATGCACAAGCCACAACATAGAATAAGTGTCAATGGAGCACCTTTAAACCAGAAAAACAAAATATCCATAACCTTTGTTCTCGCTCAATCCCAGCACAGTAAACTGTGAGGATTCTTCCCTATAGAGATGACCAGCATCCCAAAAAGGACAAGTCAAACATCCTTGTTGGCATTTATGCATAACAAATGTGACACATGCCGCTATATACACAACAGTGATATGGCTTACTTAGCTTAGAAAAACTCACAAAATCAAAAAAGAAAACATCTATTATGTTGTCAACATTGAGAGAAGTTCACTTCTCCAAAATACTTTCAAACTGTGAAATATCAGCATGGTTCAAAAGGGGATAAGATAATAGTCAACAACTTTCTTTGAGAGATACAAAGTGGTATGCACATGCACATTCAACTATGTTGCATTGTCATTACCACCACCAATGAGTCATAAATGTGCAGACCTCTCATGAGGATCCTCAAAATAACAAAGGATGCCATCTCTGATGTATCCAAACTCTCCTGGTATGTAAAGAGACAGACATTGATATTTGTACCTTCCAATCATTTAACGCAACAGCAAGTATGACAGGACATTGTTCACTTGCCAGTAGCCAACCCATTCGGGCAACTATTCCCATGGATACATAGGGACACCAGGGCAAAATAAAGGACAAAACACTCATACCAAGGATGCATGATCCAGACAGCAAAACAACTGTACTATCAGCACCTTTGCAAAATAGAACTGGTTTAATATCCACATTGTACACTCATTGTGACAATCAAAGTGAAGTTTCAGCACTCCACTTTTGGACCATATGCACATCATTTGGGACCCAGTGTAAGTTGACCAGCGTCTTCAAAAATATAGCCCATAAGTGAATAGTTCACTAGAGATCAACATCTACCAAGTCATGGTAATGCTTGACCTGCTGAACAAGTAATGGTCTTATCAGTAGCTTCTAGTGGTATGATGTGTTCCTAACAAACACAAATGTACCATTCACTCATAACCTACTATTCATGGCCTACCGCCAAAATGTAGTGTTGCAATCAAAAGGAGGGAACTGTAGTTTGACAGTCAACTCTTGCACACACAAAACAAAACCAATAGGAGACACCAAGCAACACCAAACCAACCTTATTACATCCTTGTAAAAAGTTATTGTCATATGAAAGCAATGCTTAGTAAACAAATGAAATTTACTCAGCACAAAAAAGTCTGTATAGAAGTGATACTTAGACTATCACAGCCTTCATACAATAAGACAATTAGGGTTCACATGGAAGTAAGTCTAAATATCTGACTTCAAATTTTGGCAAAAATGACCATCACAAATCTCCCTCTCCACAAACACTTACACCTAAAATACTGCATAAACATATATGCAAGTACCACAAGTCACCGGGAACTTGAAATTTTCATCCTTGACCAAAAGGTTTTTCTGCAAGTCAAGGTTGCTATTGGATATTTTCCTCACTGAGGTTTTACTATTCCACAAGCCAAACTAATTCTCGAATTGTAGGGGCAAGGGACAAGGGCCAATTATCCATCTTCATGAGGTATACCCCATGATTTTCCACATGGAACCTCTGCGGTTCCTTTGCACCTTGTCCTGACGTAGGCCAAGGATACAACGGGACAAAAACAGGCAATCAGGGCCAGGGGTATGAACCCTGGACCCACAAAAAGATTGTGCTGTAAGGGGAAGGGTTTGAACCCTGGACCCACAAAAAAGATTGTGTGCAAAGCCAGGGGTTCGAACCCTGGACCGACTGAAAAGATCGTTGGTATGATCATGCACCCAATTGCTAAATACAATCATACGTACAATCATAAAATTAACATGCATAGGTTTTCCACACAAAAACACTTCACATCACAGGAAGTACTTTGCGTTAAAAATACTTCACATAACGAGAAATACATCACATAAAAATACTTCACAACAAGTATTTTAATACACAAATAATTAATGTCACAAATAAGTTATCTTCACCAGAAAACTTCACAACTAGTCAAACTTGACTGGAAAACGATTATCATGTAAAAATACATGATAAAACAAGAGGACTGATAGTTGACAGTTCTCATTTGTTATCACTTAAATTAACTCATACTTTTCATTCCACCACATAAGTAAATCATTTACCTAGCAACGCTTACTTAAACTTTCTTTCTACGAAACAGCTTACGACACTACAGCAACTAAGGCAAGCAAAGGGACAAAAAAGAGAGAGATGTCCAAATGACGTGATGGTCATAGCCCCACTTGGATGCAGCAGCATCAATGAGGGTATTTAATATGTTGCTAAGATGTTCAGAATGAATGAGTCTGAAATTATAAGGCCCTCAGGTTGAGAGCTCTACCATACAAGCAAGTTCCTACAATTCCCCATGTCACTATCCATCAGATCCAACAGCAATCCCTACTTTGGAACTCCATAGCATACTGCCAACTGCTTTCTGCTGACTACTGGATAGGTAGACTGGGTATGTATTCACTGTGACACACCATGATGGGACATTCCATCAGGGACTTTTCCTTACCAACACTGGAAAACTTATCAATTCCAAAGCCACCCAATATTCACTATACATGCCATAGACTTGACTCATCCATCTCACTCTTGGTCTAGATTGGATTGCTTTGTGGGTTGCAGATCCCATGGCATCTATGTTATGTTTCTTGGTTTTTGAGGAAGGTCTTAAATAAATTGAGAACCTAACGAAGTGCAGGAAAAACAGCTCCATACATCCTGAGCCTACTTTCACTCACTCTAGGCCTTATCTTTGCAGATAGCGCAAACTGATGGACATCACCAGGAGACCTTCATGTTTGCCTCCACCCTCCAAATAGTCTGCAGATCATCATTCTGCATGCTGAAAAGTTCATCCGATCAAATGGGCATTCAGTCATTCCCCGTGCATAGTGTGCAAATAAAACATAATGATCATGTTGCATCCGCATTGCCTCTCATCTGCAATAAAAATATTGCAGATGAGATCATGGTCTTTGTAGATCAGATCGTGAACTCTATTTTTGTCGATTTGGAAAGGCCATTAGTCCGTGTCTGTGGATTCTGCAGATGTGGACACAACTCGGTTTGGGGCTTGAATTAATTGATTGTCTAGCTGAGAGACTTGTCCTGAGATTATGCGCACAAAATGTCTGCATCCTGCAAGAGCTCATGAAAACTTTGACTTCACCTAATGCAATTGTATGATGTAAAAATTATGTTATATTTTATGAGATTTGGGATATCAAGCACTGCGTATTGCAAATTAGCAACGTTTTGTTTTACAGGATTCCGAGCCCGCCAAAATAGTCCTTGAAGCCTTGGCTGGCCTTATACCGCCTGAAATTATCTTTCTCCATCAGTTTGTAAATCTCCGAGAGTGCTGCATTGAAAACATCTGGCTTCCAATCTCGTTCCCCATGTATGAGACTATCCAGCTCAAGCATGATTTTGTGTGGTAAGTTGACCTGTCGATCTGCGTATTCAGTACAAAATGTAAGATAAATTTGCTTTGCTCTGGCCTGGCCTTGTTCGTCGCTCAGCTGTGGGAACTCATGAGCAAAATTGGTTGCCGCAACCCAAAAGTCGATGTTTTCGCCAGCATGCTCTTTCTCTAAAAAATCACGAAATGAGGCCCGCCCTAATGAGTGTTTCAAAATGTGGCAGAGCTGTGCACGACTTTTCAAGACTCGCAACTCGAATTCGGCCAACGCCTCTGAATTGGATCCAAATATTGTGTGGAAGATTTCTTTGTCGATACTCAACAGGATCGACTTCTTAGATGAAGTTACAGTCGCACTCCGCAAGTTATTATCACCATTTACAAGAGCCATTTCTCCAAAATATTGCCCAGGATTTAGAGTGCCAAGCCTGCACGTTGATTTTGTCTCCGGATCTAATTCATTTTCACTGTCATTTTCTTCATGTTCGGTGTTTGTTGTAACTTGCACACTTCCGTGCACAATGATATAAAATTTATCACCTATGTCACCTTGCCTAAAAATAACATGATCCCTTGGCACAGCGTTAATAGTCACAGAGTCTGTTAACCTACTGTACATTTCTTGGGGAATACCCGACAAAAATGGGATGCCTGTAGAGCGAACAAATACGAACATCAAAGTGTTAGAACATTGACTTTTGAACTCACATTTCAACAACTTCGCATACCCAATGAAGATAATTTTGACACCATGCGTTCCTTGATTACAACTTCTAAAGATTTTTCCATTGGACATATCTTCAGGAAATTCTTAAAGTCCACTTTGTGAACTGTCAGGAAGAGAGCTTTTTCATATGTCCGCACCTTGCAGGTGCGATCAATGTTGAATATAAGTCCTGTTTCTCCAAAGTAGTCACCGCTTTTCAATTCCGCGATCACGATTTCAGTTGACTGTTCTAATGTTTGCTTTTGGCAGCTACACTCCAATGAACGCTGCAGTGCCACTGATTGTTCCGAGAATAGATTCCTCTTTGACGCCATGACTTGCAATACCCGCGTTGCAGGGATTTCTTTGGCTATGACTTGGGCAACACCACTAAGAACCAAATACAACTTTTCTGCCTGGTCGTCTTCTTCGAACACAGTCTGTCCGGAGTCAAAGGCTTCATATCGGCACATGGCAGCCAATACTCTTAACTTCGATGGCATAACTTGTTGAAGAAATGGCATCAACAAAAGCTTGTCTTCAATCTGTGCTGTCGTTATAGTCTCTATAACTGTCGAGAGATCTGGATGAGCTTTAATAAAGTTGTTCAACTCCATCATGTCGGCGCAAAGTAAAAGAATCTCAGCATCTCCGCTGCCAGTGACAATGATGTCTTCTGATAAATCTTTTATTTGTTTGTTTTTGGCAGGTATTTTCATACGAACATTTTCTTTTGTATGTTTCAAGCAGATAATGTCTCCTTCTCGTTTTCGGCAAAGATATCCAGCAGCTTCAACTTTTGTCAACGCTTCTGGATATGCCGTGCTCAAATCTACCTGACCTTTGGCAACGATGTATATTCTTTGTGAGTCGAGGTCAATTTTCTTTCCAGGGGACGAGTTTAGCGTATCGAGAAAGCACCTCGCGAATTCTTGAATGTTATCGGAGGTGAGATATTGATGAAAAGGAGTATGCTTCAGGACTTCTACCGTCCGCGCCAACAAGATTTCGGTTCTTGAGGGTGATTTACGAGCGCATTGAACTGATATTGCAGACCCCATGGTTGTGTCGATGGATTTGTCAAAAGAGAAATAAACTCCGAAAATTCTGCAAGTGATTTCGAAAACTTGATGATATACCACAGCCGTTTTAAATTTGAAAGGCTACTCTTGAGCTTACGAAGTCGCGTGCACCATGACGGACTTTCCATCCTACCACCATCTCTCATCATCACAAATTCGTCAGCTGACCTTCAATGTCACGATTCGATGCATTCGAAGCGGACACTGCGACGTGTTGGGTGACGCGTGTAGCATTGACGGCTCAAAGAATAATTGTACAGATGAGATATGTGGGTCCTTGATCACACGTCAAGTCCAGTGGCAAGAGAAAATTCCCCGCCCCTCCAAGATCGATTTCCGAGGAGAAGGTAAAGGTAGGCCAATACATTTTTTTCCCTTGCTTCTCTTATGGAAATAATAAGTTCAAACCAAGTCCACCAAGTTACAATTTTCACTTACACAAACGCGGATGTTGTTTCACGGAAACACGTTCAAATGCCATTTGAGGAGTCTACTACCGCAGTGGAGCCGACTCCTCATATGCCGTTTCAGCGAAAGTTGGTTGAAGCTCTTTCGGCATTTACAAGAGTTAATTCAGGAAGGAAAGGCCGCGATGAGGTGAAAGAAAGATTGCTTAGAGAGGACTCGTGTGAGACTATGATAATTATGGCCGCCGTTCAAAACTTCAGGTACTTGAATTATAAATCTGTTTTCAAGACGGATTCCAATCAAATTGTACTCACTGAAATATGTTTACGACTACACAAACGCGTATTAAACCTTTTTCCCGAAGTTATTCGATACAAGAGATAGCAATGTGCACCATCAGAGTGTATCAAAGCGGGCTCGTAATAGCCAACCCCGCTTTGAGTAAAAGAGAGGCAGAAGATAATGACGTCAGCAGTGTATTTATGAGCAATAGAGGGTTCGATGAGATTGTCAAGAACGGTGAACGCCTGACCACTTACCAATTATACACAAAGGATGGGTCGATGTATGAATATTCCATTGAGAGTAGTGGCGAGAGTAATAATAGTTGTGTCAACGATGAAATTATTGCGGAACGAAGCGATCTCAATGAGGAAAAACTTGACGAGAGGCGAGTGCTGCTGAGAAAAGAATTCGAGGAATCTGGTCGTCTTTACGATGAATACTGCAAGTGGACGAATCAAGTAAGCGTTGAAATTGTATCGGCTAGTGGGTTTTATGTGCCAAACATGTTTTTGCGCGTACCATATGGATCACACTTGATGATCCGGTACCAACTGAAAGCTATCGACGGAAATAATAGTGTAGCTGTATTCAAGGGACTCACAAATTATGTTCAGAGCTTTCCTGTGCTCTCAAACAGTATTGAGTTTATTGTTCATTTCACGATGGCTTTGGTTGTGGTCTTTTTCGTGAGTTTGTCTACTCCTCATGATATCAGGATAAACTTTTGGTGCTAATGATTTATTTTCCTTGTACAAGAGTAGGTTGCGATGCTTTCATTCGGAGGCATTGAGTGTGATCTTTCGCAAACAGTCGTTTTGTCTATTCTTCCATTGATTTTGATGCTCAAGCAGGTTACGCCAAATGAGCTATACAGCTTCAACCATCAATTTACGACAATGTTCAACAGCAAGAACATTCGAAAGCATGGCCGACTTGTGCTTGAGTTGAGTGCAATCCAATTGCACAACTTTGGGGTTACTTCTTTTGCTGGATACGGAACTGTCAATCTTCCAACAAAGCCGGGTGCTTATGATCTAAAGATCGAAACATGGAAGCCTACCGCTTGTTCTAGTGTCGGCGAGGCCAGAAGTCGAATGCACGATTATTATTTAGGTTCTTGTCTTGACGAAATTGGTCCCTTGGAATCAGCACCTACAGCAGCCAATGAACAGCATTGGTTAAAGAAAGCAAGCATGGAATTATTCAGCAAGCATGATTTGCATACAAATGGATCCGGCACCATCAAATTACGAGTGAACGTGACAGAAAATTACTTTCGACGAAATCTCATCGCTAACTGTACTCCAGATGAGTCAGAATCTGAACTTCAACGCGGTTTGATCCGCGAGACTGTTGACGAAGTGTTGAAGCGTGTAAGACGCAATAAAAGAGGGAGGATGGCGGGTGTTGGAATGTGGGTAGTTTCAGCAGAAGTCACTAAAAATTTATCGCCGAGGAGAGAGAAAGATGCCACTGTCCAAGCGAATGTGTCAAGGCGCGCTGCTGAGGTTTTGGAGCGGGTGCGATCTCGCCGGCAAGTCAAACTACCCAACGACACACCGTTTAGATATTTATGATAATTGAATTTGCTGGCCGTTACAACGCGGCACGCCCTTCACTCCCGCCGAGACTTAGCCATGCAGCTCTGGCATTTTCTGCCGCTACCTCATCACCTAATTTCTCCATAATCTTTGCATATCTCCACCATATTTCTGGGCAGTTAGATCGTAATGATGTCCCTTCACTGCATAAACTCTTGGCAAGACACAAACTTTCATAGTCTCCCGCCTCGATCGCCACATGATAAAGTGAATATTCTATAAATTGTCGAGTGTCGAAATCCCATCCGGCACGAAATGTTAGAGCTAAGTTATCAGAGCTGGGAGGTGAGAGATAAGTGGTTGAAGAAATACCAGAAGGCATTTGCCACCGACTAGAGTCCCTGGCTTGTGATAAACTGGTGAGGACTGCTCGCCACATTTCTGATTGTGCTGTGTCATTACAGGAAGATGACGTCGTTTGAACCTTCAGTTGACCTAATTTCATTAGATTTCCAAACTGATGCAATCCTACCATTGCCATTTCTAACTGTGGAGCTATGGGTTTGACATGAAGCTTTGACGGTTCAATCAATAATGATGCTGCCAACAATGCCAACGGCATGAACTCGACCGAAGTTTGCTCGATAGATAGCAAATTGCTCCCGTTTTCCAAAGTCATTTCCCATGCTGTCCTCATGTCAGCCCATCTGTGATCCGATGAAGATATTGCATCACAGAGTGTCAGCCTTAAAAGAAGGGCTGTAGCCTGAGTAAGCAAAATAGGGCTCGGAGGAAGCCATGTAAGAACAGCTTCTGTGGAACGCTTCTCTCCACGAGTCAATGAGTCGTTACTTTTCACGTTTGTCCCATCGTCGTTTGAACTCGATTCTGCACCGGTGCCACCACCTTTACCAAACCAGCTCGAAAACATTGAACCTACAGCCCCTTTCATATCATCCTTAACACTCCGCGGCACTTTCAGTTCGCCCAAACACACCTTTTCTCCACCTCTCTCCATACCCTCTACATTGTTCCCACTATATTGTAAAATATGTCCAAAACTTCCGTCATACATGCGTATTGCCGATCTATCAGCACCCGATCTCTGTGTATCCAAGATCGCGATCGCACCATATCCAGTCATTCTGGTATTAAAAGCCAAGTATCCCGCAGCCTCGTATATTTGCGCGGCGTCGGAAGTGGACAGTCTCGACATCATTTCCTGTGATCTGCCTTCTGCGGCCAGACTATGCGACAATGCCCAAACGGCAGTTCCTCCTGCGCCCACGGAGTCGCGGGCGAGTGCCGTTTCCGCGAGGCGTTCTGCGGTGGAAGCTCTGGATGACGAGGAGGACGCCAATCCTACGGCCAGAAGCGATGTTGCCATAGTTTGTGCGGGGTGATAATGATTTAGACGACCTCGGTCACGTTCTGTCCAATAAGAGGACACATGGGTTGCAGCGCTATAGAGTGTGACAAAAATGGACTTTCAGATATGAGGACACCAAAACAGTAAAATGGCAGTGAAAAGACAACACCTCACCGCAAAGCCATATCGGCATCACCTAAGGTATAAGCGACGTCCAAAGCCAAACTCAACGCCAATAAATCTCCGGGGAACAATTCCAACAACCTTAGGTACGCCCCCATCGCATCACGATGATTATTGTGTAATAGCTGATGCAATGCATGAAGATGCCATCTCTCACGAGGAGAAAGAATCGGAACGGGTGATCCAAGAGTTGCACCATGGTTATTTCTAGAGTAAACAAAGACATCTCGAAAGTCCGCTGCATAATGTGCCATATCCAACAAACTCGTCGCATATCGCTTACTCTCCGCAAAAGAAGAAGCAGCGAGCAATCCATCTATTCGCTGCAAGTAATGAACACCTCCCTGAGCCACTACCGGTGCCACCGCCGCAACGGCAAGCATGGGCGCAACGTTGACAACGTTTTGCGATTTCGTGGCACAATTCCATTGGGAGGAATGAGTCAAAAGATCGGCCCACGCCATGGCCGACGCATGCATGGCTCGAAGTTGGGGTCCTTCGCCATCGTTTCCGTTGTGTATGTTCGCCGATCCCTTGGATATGATGCAGAGGCACATGTTGTCGAAAGAGGACGTGACGTCGGAAATATTGGGATGAGATGAAGATTGGGGTTTGTGGGAATTGGATGGATTGGAAGAATCAATTTTTTGAATGAGAACATCCGTAGATTGAACGTTCGATTGAATGTAGCTTGCGTCAAGATTTTTGATAAAAGTGAGACCCTCTCCAAAGAAATCGGGTCGTCTCGTGATTCCTTCGGGAAGATTTTCGAGTTGACTTTCGTGATGATTCGCACTGTTACCATAATTGACATTGTCAAGATTTCCCGTGCTGCTCCAGTGGCGAACAGTCTTTCGTGTGTGGCTTAATGGACGAATCATTGACTCCGTTGTTCGATTGTTTAGATAGCAATGAGACATTGATCTCGATGATGTGTTGAGTGATTTACTGGCAACGAGGCGATGACACGAACTGAGATGCCACTGGTTACGGCGAGTACGACACTGATCGAATCGGGATAGCCATGATACTCCACGTCTCAAGCCACGACCGAAAGAGATGTATTGACAGGTCATCTTAGCATTGGTTGCGGCGGCGATGGCGATTGCTATATGTGATGGCGATAGATGCGAGGATCGTCTGATACAGTGAAACAAAACGCGTCGTCTGCAGGATGGATTGTTGGCTATCGTAACAGCCAGATTGTATGTGATGTGCAGTATGGTATTGTACCTCTGGTATTGTACAATAAGAGGCATCGCAATGACTCTAACACCTCAAGGCCTTCCCGGCAGAATCATCCCAACTATCGCAATGAAATGTCGTTTCGCCGACGTACCTGCAAATCGTACGGGGCGAATTAGCAACCAGCACAATTACTATATGTTGTTGTACAAATAATAATGGTATTGTACTTCCCAGTGGTGTATTGTATTGTATTGTATTGTACAACACGCTTGACCCTCCAAAGAGACTTCACAGCATTCATCGTAAGACCACAACGGGACCACAAGACCTGTTACTTCTAAAAAATGGACATCATAACCAACAATCCACTAATCACCCAAATAGCCCAATGGGCATGGTCCACCGACCCCTCCCCCCAAGTCTCCCCCCAAATCTGCCTAGATTCCCTCCCCCTCCTCACGGCGCCCTGTCTCTCCCGCCTCCTCGCCAAAGCCATCGGCATCGGCATCATCTGCATGTCATGCGTCAACAAAGCTCCCGTCATCTCCAACATTCTCGCGTCGCGCAGTGCGGCGGGACTTTCTGTCACTGCCGCCTGTGGAGAAGTCATTTTGTATTCCAATGCGGCTTTTTATAATTTGTTGGGGGGGAATCCCTTCACTGCCTACGGAGAGACGATGGTCTTGGTCATTCAGACGATTGTCATCGTGCTGTTGATTTTTTGGTTTAGGAGAGACGGGAGCGATACCATTGGGTTGCAACAGATGGGGCTTGTTTTGGGGGGTTATTTGGTTTATTTGTTTGTCGTATTTCGAGGTAAGAGACGATGAATTATCATTTACTGAGCAATCATTGTCTGATCTGGGCTCAATCCTCGAAATAATGAAACCTTCGACACCTATTTCTTGCAATCCATCCATGACTCATCATACAGTGTTGACGCCCGACACACAATACATTCTAATGGTCTATAATCCCATAGTATTAATAATAAGTCGAGGCTCACAAATCATTGCCAACCACAAACAAAAACAAACTGGAGCTCAATCACTCGCTACAACAGGGTTGAATCTGATTGGAACCCTAGTGAGGATAGGCACAACAATCAAAGAAGTGGGATGGGACTTGCATATTCTGCGATCCTATGGTGTTAGTGTGGCCTTGAATTCCATATTATTTTTACAGTTAATTATTTACAAGCAGAATACAGATCGGTTCTTGAAGAGTTTGAACGAAAAGAAGAAGGACTGATGCACCCAACGTGGCGGATCAGTTTGTGAAGAAGCAGTAATACAACTTTGCCGTTTGATGAGAGTGAATAATGCTATTCACACACCACAAGCAACCATAATTTCATTTTCATATCCTGAAGTCGTCTTGTAAAGTGGTTAGTGTAACCTTAAGGACCATTCTACATTGACCAGGCCAAACTGCAGGCTATCACCATTCTTTGGGCGGCTCGTAACCCCAAAATAAGCTCACTGACATGGTGCCGTCGTCTGTGCGAACAGCGAAAGTAGCCCAATTTTCCATGCCCGGAGCGCTCTCCATTATTCGTCTTCACTTAAATATATTTCAAATTCACCGATTTGACTGATATTACGCACATCTATTTCGCCAGTTTTTCAAAATATAGACGCACACGTAATTAAAAAAATTATCAATCAGTCTTCTACTACAATTCAAGGTATAAACTTTGAAATAAGTATGTGGTGGAGTTTGTAAAGACTTATTTTAATAAAACTCTATGTGGAAGACGTGAAAAAATCAGCTCTGAGAAAACATTACTGAGGCTGTGACTAAGTAACCTGAACTGACATTTGACATTTTAAGTGTGACTATAAGATTCGGCGAATTTTTAACTTTCTTTTAAATTTTATATTCGCAGAATGCTCTTGACCCAGTGCGACTTTGTACCCAATCTGACAGCTGATGTTGCTACATCACTACATTTTTTTCTTTTTTTTTTCTTGCCACAATACAAGACAGCACTCTCACACCACAA
>JALLPC010000585.1:0-12331 GCA_036940045.1 Stephanocyclus meneghinianus | reverse complement strand
GCAAGAACTGGAAAATATGTTTGTCAATTGGGAGTTTAAGGTTCAGTTGACCATGGAAGAGAGGGACACAGCACTTTGTACTACCTTCAACAGCTTTCAAAACCTCCATGCTCAATGCTTTGAGGGAGGAACTCCAACAATCTTGACGAGGAGTTCCTGACTCTGTCTCTGTTAAACGTTCCACTGGCAATGGCCCTACTGACAATATTACCAATTTCACCAAACAGTGGGATATGGCACGAACTTCAACTGCAGCCAATATGACCGGCATTATTCATGGTGGTCAGAGCCGCTTTGCAGCTCCTCCACCTTCAATGGGAGAATGTTTTGGTGCCACCTCACCTTTTGGGAACTTCAGAGGCCGTACCATCGATTTGGAATCTGTTCGTGAAGAAAACAGTCAAGATGATAGTAGAGACTATCAGTCTCTCCGTGGATCTCCACAGCCCATCCGAGGCTCGACACCTCCAGTTGGCTCACCGAAGCTCCAAAGTCCTCCACCTGAACATCAGTCTTCACCACTCAACTTTTGTCCATCCCATTTCGGATCCGGAGCATTTGATCAAGATAGGCCTTGATCCAAACTGTTTTCATCACCACCGGCTCGTGAAACCTTTGTTGGTAACTCCCCTTTAGACGACCCCAAACAAGGTGATCTCTATTCCAAGTATTTGGTCGGTGTTAACGGTGTTGAAGATGTGGAAGAGCTTAATTTGGGTTTCCTCGAGAGTTTGGGTTTCCAAGGAGAAGAAGTAGCCAAGACCATTCACAGAGGAGTCAAAACAATCTTGGCATGTGAAGAGCTGGCGGATATCAATCCTAAGTACATCAAAGGCTTTTCTAAACTGGAGGAATTGAAACTTGAAGCATTTGTTGACTTCTACTCTCATCTTGTGGTACAACTACAGCGTCACGGTATTGGTCTTTTGGATTTTGACGCTGTTTTACCAAAATGGGGACACATTGGATTGACTCTACCTAGACTTGGTGAAACAAGGTACCTCCCAGGAGCTGAACATCTCTTCCACCTTTTGGAGAAGCTACTCCCTAGTGAAGAACCCATTGTCAAGGAATGCACTACGTCTTTAGTTGGAGTGAACCATGATGGATACAGACTCCTTCGAGACATCATGGGCAAGTACATCCCAGTATTCTGTCCTTACAAGTCAAGCATTGCACCTACTTGGAGAAAAACACCTGATGTCACTCACATGGTGAAATTGTGGAAACTTCATTTCAAACTTCTTCGCAAGACAGGCAGTATCAATACTCCCATCCAACAAAGCCTCCTATTCCTATGGTCATTGGTAGACCCATCCTTGTCAGTGAATGTGACCAGTATCCAAGGCCAACTTCAAATATACACCGAGAGCATTGATGCTTTTGAGGTTTCTGCCATTGCCCTTCCATCCAATCTCACCATTGATGGCATCACCACTACCCTCACGGCTTTCCCAACACCCATGGAATCTTTCTATCTCTTTTGCAAAGGAAATTGCTACTCCATGTATGACTCATTGTATGATTCATCTGATAGCAATGATGATAGTCTGGACTTTCAAGGTTTCTCTTCGAATGAAACCACATCCTCTTGTTCAAATGATCTCTCAAGTAGAGGTTCTTCTCACAAGCCGAAAGCTACATGCAATGACCACAAACCTGACAGCTCAAAGAATATTATTTGTCATGGATGTCACAAGCAGGGCCACAAGGAGATTGAATGTCATGAATTGGCTAAATGGCTTATCATTGCTCAAGCTATCAAGAAGTTGAACAAGACCACCCGCAAGACGGTCCTGGAAAGGTATTACCAATTCTACTCCACAGAGCCTCCCTCCAAGCAAATCTCTTGCTCCTGTATCGATCAACTTTGCAATTTTTGCACAAAGCCTCAGATGACTCCTACCCAGGTGGTAAATCATTTTAATTGGGAGAGTTACATCAGATCTGACAAAGAGGATGGATTTGAAACGGTGGCGGAGGGTGAGAATGAGTCCAACTGACTTGCTCCTACCCAGGAAACATTTTCTACCCCTTTGGGGTCTTTTACACCACCAACCCCACCCGCAGTGTCTAACACTGTGGCTCCTACTTCGATAGCACCGTCGGACGCTCCGACGTTAAAGATGAGCAATGGTTTTGCACAAAAGAGTAATGACAACAAGGCTGCTCTCAAATGGCTGCAACATGTTCAACAATGGGATGCCACCTGTCATGCACAAACTGTAGCCAACAGCCTCCGTCCAGTGACCGTGAGTTTGTCGTTGTCTCTTCGTCCACCAGCAGAACCTCCTCCTTTAGTTCACCAACTGCAATCCGTAATGAGGGGTGCTACTACACACCCTGACCAAGATGCAGTTTCGATAACTAGCTACAATACATTCAATTCTATGGATTCCAATGATTCTCTCTTCAGCATTCCACTTTTTGCACATCATGGTTCATTTAGCTCTTCCGATGATGATTATGATGATGATGGATCATTTGGCAATACACCTCCTCCTCTCTAACGTCACAGTTCGTACAGTTCTTTGGATGATGATGACAGCTTCCTCTTCCGCCGATCCAATCATACTGATAACATGGATGTTGAGACAGTCACATCAGAGTCATCATTTAACATGGCTTACACAGATGATAGGTCAATTTCTACCACCGAGTCTCTATTTCCATCTACTTTTGATGATTTGGGTCCCCCTCCCCCCGGCTCACTCATGGATCTATGGGATGCACCATTCTCTACGAGTTGCTTACATAATTTTCCTTCACCAAACGAGGATGCCAAATGTTTTGCCACCACAAGTGACTCAGAAGATACAGAGTCTCTCAGTGATTCTTCACTGGAACTTGCAAATGATGATGATACGTATGCCGATTTCAATCCCATCCAACCACACCCTGTCTTATCTCTCACAAGAGTCTATACAATGGTGCAAGTGAGTCTTCATTCTACATTGGATGCTCCTACTCTGTCCTCAACATCTCGCTGAGACAGCGAGTTAATTGATACAGGGAATAATTTCAACATGACCAATAATTTGAGCACTATGGTCAATGTGATCAAGATCAAGCCCTTCACCATTGGTATGGCAGCCAAAGAAAGTAATTCAACTTCGCAGTGTACTCATTGTGGGGACTTTCCAATCCCGATGTTAGATGGATCAACGTTTTATACACCGATTTTCTGCAATGCTAGTTTTTTGGATACTATTCTATCTCCAGAGGACATTTGGTAAGCTAGTAAAGGTATTTTATCACGTTGGTCTCAGTCTGGATCACCCAAGGATTCTACTGGTAATGTCACATTCTATTCGGATAAAGGCACAGAGGTCATTTCGTTAACACTTCACAAGCGTAATGGGATGTATTACTCTTCGGTCAATGCGGTAGGAGTGAATTCGGAGGTATCTTCTTCAGCTTTGGTTGTTGATTGAGAAGTGGCAGTTTATTTCCATCCGATGATGATTCAGACAATGATGTGTCATTAGACTTTGTTGATAGAATGGATTATCCCGAGCTACCACCGAAGACAAATCGGAATGAAAAACCTCCATTGAAGGGTCCTACTCCTTTGGGTCCTACCATGCCACCCATGTACATACCTACACCCAAATCCTCCACTCGCCCACACGTACTCAAGTCTAAGCAAGTAGAGGCAGACCTTTGGCAGGCTTGTCTAAGCCATTGTAGCAATTGGCAGTCGAAAGTCATTCCCATGTCTACCACGGGCACTCCATCTAAGTTTACTCCACACCCATTTGCTTCCTACGATGTTTACAATCAAGCTCGTATTCAGAAACGACCGTCCACCCATGGTAAACATCCTTCTCGTGCAGCTACAGCATTACAACAATGGTATATGGATTTTGGCTTCCTCCAAGCATCTCAGTTTGATTATTGTCGCCCCAACAAGACAAAGGATCGTGTCGTTACCTCGTTTGACGGCTTTAACTCCTATCTGTTAGGTGTTGATGAAGCCACGAAGTATACATGGGTATATCTTTGCAAGTCAAAGGAGCCTCCCATCCACATGATCAATCTTCATCTTGATCAATTTGGAAACAAGTCAGGTTTCATTCGTACTGATCAAGGCGGAGAACTTGCAGGTTCTGATGATTTCATCACTTTGATGGCAGAACAGCAATTCATTGTGGAACCCACTGGTGCTGATAGTCCTAATCAAAACAAGCAAGCCAAGAAATACAATGACATTTTTGGTGTCACAGTTCATTTCTTGCTTTATGGCTCAGGTCTCCCTGCTTGCTTCTGGTCTGTAGCATTGGTTCATGCGGCATACCTCCACAACCGTCGAGTTCATAAGTCAATTCTCATGACTCCTTTTGAGGCTTGGAATGGTTTTAAACCAGACCTGAGAACACTCCGTGTATTTGGGTCTTGTGTGTGTGTGAAACGAACTGGCAAACGTTGTTCCAAACTTGATAGGCATGACTTCACCGGTATTTTTGTAGGCTACATGGCAACTGATGAGAATATTCGATACATTGATGTACACACTCGAATAGTGAAGTCCTCCCATCATGCCATCTTTGATGAAGCCTGGTACCTCCAGCCTTGCCAACCTCCATTTGCCCAAATGCTTTATGATTTAGGTCTTGAATCCGACGAAGAGCTTGTCCTTCCCACCTCCCAACCAGTCTCATTGCCACCATTCCCTCCCATGGCAACCAAGAAACCTTCTCCATTACCTAAGCTCACCACCATCATTCCATTGCCTTTACGAACTTCTACACCTCCTACTGCCTACGCTGCAGCTGCTGTGAAGTCTACACTCGACAATGACCTAGTTCTGCCACCTTCAACTATCCCGGCAAAACGTCTTGAGCATGAAATGATCATGCAGAATGACATCTCGCAAAAGGATATTGAGATGGTTTATTTGTCACCTTCGCCATATGACAATGCATTCGAAAAGGTTTTGGACCTTTGGCGATATAATCCTACCATCTCACCCACTGCTGGTATTGTTTGTGAGGAAAAGTCTTCAAAACTCATTCTCTGTGACATGCAGAAGAGTACTCCAGCAGCTAAGATTCGAGCTTGGCACTCCTGTTTGCATGGTGCAAGGATTTTGGAAGTCAATGGCACTCCTGTGAGTACATCTGATGAGTTGGCTCAGGCTTTGTTCCGTCTCAAGGACAAGGGAGCGAAGAATTGCACCATCTTGATGGCGCACAGTGCTATCTGTGACAGTCTAGTCAAAACGGGCATCCCACAGGTCAATATTGATATGCTTAATAATCATCATTCTCTCATGTTGGTGGATGTCATGACTCAAGAGCAATTCGACAATTGGTTTGGTAACCTTCCCAAGTGTTTCTACAAAATAGTCAACGAGGGTGGAGTGCTAAATTTGACTACTGAGTCTCACAAACTCACACAATGAAAGCTGCTTGATCAAGAGGATTGGAAATATTGGGAATCATCGGAGCACCTCCAACTGGACCAATACGAAAAGCAATTTATGTTTGGGACTCCGTGAAAGCCTACAAAGACATCTGCAGTCTTTAATTTGATTTGGAATTACCTCATCAAGAAAGAGGACGATCGTAAGAAGGCTCATTGCACTTGCGATGGATCAACAGGTGGTGGGAAGGTTCGTGTACTGGATCATACCTACGCCAACAGTTTGGATCAGACGGGCTCTCGATTATTTTATGCTTTGACTGTGGCTGAGAACATGATGTGTTTTGGCGCTGATGTTTCCAATGCTTTTGGAGATGTACCACCTCCAAAGCAAGGCTTCTTTATTTGACCTGATGCTGCTTTCAAGGAATGGTGGATAGCTAAAGGCCATGAACTGATTCCTGAAGGGTATGTCATCCCGGTTTTGGCTGCTATGCAGGGGCATCCGGAATCTCCACATCTCTGGGAAAAACATATTGACAAAATTCTACGTGTCTACCTTGGTTTCGTCCCTACAGTCCATGAACCATGCATCTACTGCAGTGAAATCGACCGTGAACGAGTATTATTTAAGCAGCAAGTCGATGATTTCTTGCTCGGTGCCAAGTCAGCAGCAACAGCCAACAAAGTCTGGGACCTCATTGATCAACAACTTCATATGCCTATGAAACGTCAAGGACTTGTCAGCATGTACAATGGTTTGGACATCCTACAGTCTCGCTGGTCCATCAAGGTGTTGATTCAGACTTGGTTGAGTATCATGATGGAGCTGTTTTTCAATGACTGGCTTGATATTCCATCTTCACCGATGCCTACACCCCTCGGTCCAAACGAAGCCTTCATCAAGTGTCTGTATTCGACAAAAGGGGATCCTAACGTGGCTGCTCAGGCTCAACTTGAGAAGCAAATGGGTATCAAGTATCGCAAGGCCATTGGACAATTAATTTGGCCAATGACAACTTGCCATCCCGACCTTGCCCAGGCTACTGTTAAGCTTGCACAGCATAGTGCTGCACCAGCTGAAGTCCATTTCTGTGGTGTGAAGTCTGTCGTTCAGTATTTGGATGCTACAATGGATGAAGGAATCATTTTTTGGCGCACAGAGCCCTGCATGGATCTGCCAGATGATCCATTGCCTAAGATTTGGAGTTTGGAGTATGCCCCATGACATCAAAATGGGGAATCGACCTCTTGACATTCCTTTGATTCTTAGTGGCAGTATGGATTCAGGGTGGAGCAGCTATTTGCTCACTCGACGCTCTTTTGGCGGTGTAATGATGCATATGTCAGGTGGACCTGTGGCATATAAGGCTCAACTTCATCCAAGTGTGGCTGGATCGTCAACTGAGTCGGAGTTTATGATGGCCTACAATGGTAGCCGTATGAGTCTTTACCTTCGAAGCATCTTGTGGGATCTTGGTGTGCTACAAGATGCTGCTACAATTTTGTACGAAGACAATGACGGTGCTACGGTGATGGCTAATGCTGGAAGGCCTACCCCCCCGTACCAGACACATAGACATAAAATTCTATGCCATCCAAGAATGGGACGAACGTGACTTGGTTGTTATTCGCCGTGTGGACACTTCAGTCAACACTGCTGATCACCTCACCAAACCCCTCTCTCGCATCCTCTTCTACCGACATAGGGATTTTTACATGGGCCACATACCACCCACTTACTCTCCCCAATACAACAAAGTTTTACGTGTTTATGGACTTTCAGATCCATCAAATCCTGCTTTTCACAACCTTCTGTTGTAGCAGCAAAAGCAGCAAAGTCTATGGGACCTTGTGCTAAGGTGATACAGTCTCTTTATCTGATGACTGTGGATGATTTCCGCTCCGATTCTACAAGTTCATCGGAGCGTGCGGGGGTTACAGATACATACAACTCAGGTACTCTTAGTAGTCCTGTTTGTCTTACATTAGTAGATAGACCTAACATTGATATTTAGGTCATAGTTTGTTTCGTCCTTGTTTTATCTGTATTACAATGGCAATTTCAGGCTGACAGTCCGGTGAACACTCACTGTACTATCATAAATTGTTAGTAACCATCTATAAGCAATGTTTAATATTGCTGGAATCAACAAGATGCAATAATTGCCAAGACTATCAGGACTTGATAGAAGACAAATGAGTCAGTTCATCAGCATTGTAGGTATTCAACTTCCCCTGAACAGCTTTCCTGATGTTAAACATACAAAAATGGACCTTCTTCATCCAAGAATGTGTTTGGTCAAGCATGCAATAAGATAATCTTAAATCCTATGAAGATCTTGACTAGAAAACCAACCCTTGAATCATCTCACAGTCCAGAGTGCTTGAACCATCACCTTCAAGACCACTCTTGAAAGTTTCAAAGTTATTTTCAGAATAATACTTTTGCTTTCTTGACCACAGGAATTGGACATCAATGAAGATGATTAGTTTCTTGATGAGGAGCTGATATTTCCATGATGCTGTGTGATATTGGTCACTAGGATGTTATGTTTGGTGCTGCCTAGTTTGTTATTCTGTTTAGTTGAGTTCATGGAACTTGGTGTATCTTTTTCTTCATTACCATATCACACTATTTGCTACAATGTTGCAACATCAAACATCATATAAAAGAGGTGGTGAGTTTAATAGAACCCATTTTCTCAACTCTGTAGAAATAGACAAAAATTTTCTTTCGGGTTTAGAATTGGTGAGACAAAGTAGCAAAGGGTTGACATTTCTATAATACTGTGCAATATTATCTTACTTCTAGTCATTTTACAGGACACCACTGTTCACATGATTTTTCATGAATGCAATTGCAATCATCTCATAGCCTGACATCCAGGGGCTTGAGCGCAATTGCATGCAATCATCTCTTTGACTGGCCAGAACTGGTAGCAGATAAAATAGCAAGTTTCTCAGCACTGTAGGCATTTTACTTCCTCTAACAAGGTTGCTCAACAAGAACCCTTCAAAGATGAGCCTTCTTATTCAAGCAAAATATTTTTGGTCCCTCCTTGTGTGAGAAAAAACACCCATTGGTTGATGTAAAATCGTCCTTAGAAAGCGAATTGAAACTTGAAACATCTACCTTGGCAACATCATGATTAAGAACAATCTTTGAGTGTCCAACTCCTTGTTGAAATGGGGAATGCTATATGGAGCACTGGGACTTTGTCTGCCAAAATGACTCTAGCTAGGGTTTTCAGCAGTCAAAAGGGTAGTTTTGTTGAATCTACATAAATAATACATTATTAATTTTAACACTCCATAAGTGGTTAGTAAAAGGTATCTCCTTTTAGGATGAACAAACAATGACCATGCAAAGTGATTCACAATGTCATTCAATACCACATTCCACTTTATTTCTCTGGTGCAATTGCTTGGCTCATATTATAATTTCACTACTCCCCAAACCATTCTGACATTGTAATTGCCAATAACCATGGCACCATCTACTCAGAATTCAGCTCTTAAACCACTGCTGTTGGTAAAGCCCCTGAACCCCTGCTGGGGCATAACTCTAAAAACAACAAAAATCCAGCATGCAACTGCAGTGGTAAGAAGGTAAGAATATTGTGGTAGCTGTATCTGGTTGTCATGCATTAGCAAACATTCCAAACCATCACTTCATGTAACCAGACCCTTTTTCCTTTCCATCATTGCTTAGTCATTCTGTGAAGTCATGGAGTAAGAGGGCAGTTGGCAGATGTTCTATCCAAGAAATACCACTCCAATGCAAAAGATCAGATGCACAAACATGTGGACAGTACTGATGTGGTAGATTCCTTGTCCAAAAGGGATAACAACACCAATACCATGAACTCCTCCTCTCTGGTACTAGTTTGTCTGTTGCCACTACTGTCCCTATCAGTTTCCATGTTTTTGATGACTAATCTAAAGAATGTCCCATTTCTCTCCTAAAAGAAACCATTCATGATAAACATGTTGCCGTTTGTGTTTCTTCTCCACCAACACATGCAAATGCTCATAAGACCAAAGTCATAAGACCAATGCCAATGGTTCTGAGGAATCTTCCGCGTATATCTACTTTTCTTCTGAGAACAAAGACAGTGATGAATCCATTCCTCTTATGCCAATGAAGCTTTGTCAGATTTCAAATACTAAGAATTTGGATGCATGAGAAACAAGCCATCTATATTGTTAATCCTCACACCAGCAAAGACTTTTGCAGGCCTTTAATAGATATTGGAAGAGTTCATTGTTTGCTCTTGTGTTAATATGTTTTCCTTTATGCAACCTATTTTTATGTTCATTTGTTGTTTTGAAAGACCTCTTACCTAGGTTTATTACAAGAGCAGTCAAGGGATGTGGTCTGCTGTCTTTTCTGAATTCTTACCAAAACTACCGGGATGGAGAAGCCAGTTTTGTGCAAGAAGACTACATTCAAGCAATGGTAGACTTCATGGAGCAGGCATGGGATTATCTCTTAAAGTGCACACTGAAGCCAGGTACAGATGAAAACAAGGATACAGGCAGCATTTTCTCTGTCATCAACATGACCTACTCTGAGACTACATCTGGGCATGCAACTAGCATGAAGGCAGGGTTTGATAAGTCATTTGTGAAGTAATTTTGTAATGCTCTTGATTTTTGTACAACTTTACCAACAAAGAATATCCCAAGTTTTGAGGCACACATGAATTGTCATGTGGAAGAATAAAGCTTGCATGACAATGAACAACTTGCTTGACAGATTGGGAAAATGCCCAATCTAATGACTCATGAGATAACACAGTGCAGAAGAGGCCATAACATTTATTCTTCATTGAAACTTTGCCAAGAAAGTAATTGAATTATGCACATTTCTTGCACAAGATTGAAGATGCAAGAAGAATGCTTGGATGCACTGGTGTGGGTGTTGCAGTTGTGTCTACCTGGGATGAAAAGTTTCAGGACAACAGCGGAAGTAGAGAGAAGGCGGGTACTTTGCATATCTTCATCCATCATTGGTTAATTCTTTACAATTTTGTTGATCTTTCTGTTGCAAAGATTTAGTTCACAAATGTCTGTAAGGCATTGTTGGAAGCATGTAGCCACTGGGATAATGACAAATTTGCTTTTTCTGACTGTCCTAGAAATATGTGTGATCTTCATTAATGCATCATTGATGCAGATGAGCATGCTAGTGAAACTGTTGAGGTGGCATCTACTGGGATGCCCACGAACTGAAAAGATATTGACTACTTGAACTCATGTGGTGTTATGTCTTAGCACAAGAGATTGAACTTAAACTATCTTTGTATTTGCTACTGCATTACTGAAATCTTCAATTTGACTAATCATATACCTTAAAAATTACAGATGCATAAATTTGTATTCACTATTACAGAATATAAATATGACAGTTCATTCACTGTGGCCCCCATGGCCGGAATTCAGTCAGACAAAAAGATGGCTGAGTCAGACAAAATCTGGTTATTTTGACATATAAAATGAGATCATTTTAACAGGTGTAAGGACTTATCCAATCACATTATGTTTGGCAAAATCATATGGTTATATCAGTTTAAACAGAACACATTGTCAAACAGAATCATATGATTTTGTTTTACAAAACCACATGATTTTGTTTCTTGAAACCATCTGTGAAGCTTGTTACACCAGGCAAAATAACAATGTTATGATTAACATAACAATTTTTTTGTCAGATATAACTATGTTGTTCTGTCATTCAAAGCAGTATCATTTTGACAGTCATAATGGTAATTTTTGATTCCGTCTGACAGAAACACATGGTTGTATCTGTCAAATGGGCCTCATTTCAAATTTTAACTATCATAAATGGATTATGTTTTGATTTGCATGACAAAGTTGCTGGGTTTTATCTGAAAGAACAACCATTGGTTTTGACAGTCCACATGACCTTCTATGTCATTAGTTTGACTATCAGTACTATGTTCTTCTGTATCATGAAACAAAGAATTCTGGCAGTCACACAATGTGTAAACTTACCAAATACACATTATTTCATACATTAGTTCAACAAAAAGATATATTTTGTGAAAATAATATACACCAGTTGCTAGGTGCAATGGTGCAGTAGTTTAGTGTAATCAGTGTTTCTTCTCCTGAGGAAGCCTATACAAACCAATAAGGGGTTTTTGTTGTTGGTTAAGAGCATCTTACAGTGGAAGACTGAATCACTGCATGATTTGAAGGAATCAAATGATTTTTTGTTATGACAAATGATCTCACAATAAAGAGTGGTTACATGGCTGTAGAACCTCTTTTTGAAGGACAGGATCCATGGTTCTGCATGAAGAGATTTGGACTAGCAAAATGGAATTATTACATCAGACAAATTGTGTATTTTGTCAGTCTGGGTGATAAGACACTACTCTGGAAGATGATTTGATAGTTCTGTCAGACTAAAAGATGCTTCTGTCAGGCAAATTATGCTTCTGTCAGACAAAATAACAGAACACAAGTTTTTGTCAGACACAATGACAACTTGGCAGTCAGAACAAGTTGTTTTGATGAACAAAACCATGTATGTGGTTTTGTTGTTTGGGTAACTCACTTCACTACTTTGATGGACTTTAAGGGTGGAAAAAGGAATCCGCAATGAAGGAGAAATATTTCAGTTTTAAAACATACAATAAAATGCAATAAAATGGGCAAGTTTGAAAATATGATGGAACTATTTCTTCAGTTCCTGCATCCATAGAGGTTGAAAATTGGATTGATCTTCTGAAGGAAAACAACAACACTGTAATACTCTCACCGAACATGTCACCACTCAAGAAAACTGAGTATCAGAGATTCAATAATTTAGCTATGTAATAGAAAAGGTTACAGAAAGAAGGGAATCGATGTTGCTCATTGCTCACAAAAGTCTTGTCATGGTGTTGCAATTGCCGCATATCCAAGTGATTGGAGGACAGTATTTCATGGGTCT
>JALLPC010000584.1:0-12356 GCA_036940045.1 Stephanocyclus meneghinianus | reverse complement strand
AAATGGAAAAAATACGATTCAACATTTGACGATCCGAGGAACAAACTCACAGCCTTAGAACGGGAATGTTACTTTTAATTGCTTGAGTATGAGATCTTATATCAGAATAAGAATCTCTGAACAATCCGAAAGACCTTTAATTTAACAAATATATTGATATCGATTATGTTCAATTGCATCATCAGTGTCATGATCATCTGGCCACGAACAATAGTTTCTGATCCTATCATCTTGTATACCATGTTCATATTCAGGATGAAAGACAGCTTTGATCTGATATGAACCACAGTTTAGTGCAATAGAAGTTGTGGGTCAACACAATAG
The DNA here is from genome assembly GCA_036940045.1 of Stephanocyclus meneghinianus. NCBI lineage: Eukaryota > Bacillariophyta > Thalassiosirophyceae > Thalassiosirales > Thalassiosiraceae > Stephanocyclus > Stephanocyclus meneghinianus. The sequence continues at coordinate 12,032 of JALLPC010000584.1, read as the reverse complement.
ACTCCAACACAAGACTTCTTTTGGGACTTTCCGTTGGAAGGCGTTTATTATATCTAGGAAATGACCCACATTCCTTCCATTCTCCAGATGATGGCCTGTCAAAAAGCATTTATACATTGCTGACACGAAGCAGATAATTACGTATCTGTAGATGCAGTTGCCCTGCAGTGCGATCATTTAACGGACAAAACAAAACATTCCAAGCAGCCCCATATCTAGAAAATCCCTGGTCTATGCAAATGTTACGATTACTAATCCTCTTCAGAATGTGTGGTAAAACTCGTGCGGCCAAGGATCCATCCGTCCAACTTCCTGGGAAAATAATTGCACAGAAGAAGTCTTTCCCATCCAGACCAAACACGGATCCGCGTCAGATATTTGGAATTGGATATCTGAATGTGTGGACAAAAAAATCAATTATGGCAGCCACCCACTCAACCAATTTATTCTTGTGCAAACTGCTTTCAGAGTCGTGGCTATTGTACTCATTAGCTATCCTCTCTATGTATCATTGGACGATCACTTTGATTCTAGCGCATCGCATTGATTCTAGTGAAAGATTAGCCAATAAAAGATACTATCCAAATTACTCCAACAAAGACCAGAATCATTCACAGCTTATGACGACTAGTTCTATCCAACTCAACACTGGTTGTACTTCCCACCATTGCATCAGAACCTCTACTGTCGCATCTATTCTCATCAACAATGTCTCTTCGGATTCGTACACTGCCTCTTGTGTACTCATCACCTTTCAACTCAAACTTTTCTGCCTCTGGAAACATCACCCCCCTTGCAATCATCAATTCCTGATACACCAGCACGACTAGCTCTTCTCTCACATCGATTGCATCAAGGGTAACATACGACACGAATGGATCTTCCAGCTGCCGCACACATTCAAACAATGCTGTCAGGGCAATGCTCGTTACCACTCCCACAGCGATTCCCATCGCTAACGAATCCGTGTCACGCGCCACCTGAACGTAACTCGGTGCATAAAAGGCAGGCAAGAACATGGTGAATAATCTTCCAAACGAACGCAACGCCTGCGGGGTCCGATACTCTTTCACCATTCGTAAATCTTCCATGGCATTGGTCATGAAATTCTCCCACTGGCGAATACGTGAGGCTTCGTTCCCAGGCAATCCTCGATATTTCAACGCTTCACAAAGCTGAGATATTAAAATCATGCGGCCGTTGACATTGAGTGTGAATAACGACCGCGCGCAGGACAAAATTTGTTTGGATTCGGTGCGTCCCATTGACGTAACCCTGTGTCTAGCACGCGTGGCAGTAGGTAATGTTAGGTATTGATACAATGCATCTGAAAGTTGTATTAGTTGTCGAATTGTAGTCTCGGAATGTTGCATAAAGTCAATTTGCTTCTTCCCCTCGGCATTCTTGTAGTCTTTGCCATATACCGTTGCCATATCTTCATCATTTTCAAGACAACCCCTTCTTCCCTTACCCTTGTTGCATTCTCCCCAGTCCCAGCTCGCATGCGCCACATACAAATTGTAAACTGCGCTACGAAATGACGCCAGAGATCTCAAAGCGTTTTCCCTCCGCGTGAAGGCCATGGTGATGCTAGAGCTTATTGGAGTGATCACCGCAAACGACAAGAGGACCGTGGGGATATCCCCATTCCAATCGTATCCTCCCGTGCCTCCTCGGGTCTCCTCTTTGTACAGTACTGCATAGTAGGCGACGACGGTGGCTCCCACAGTCAACGCCAATCCGAAAATAGATTCTAGATTCAGTAACATTTTGAAAAAGACCAGCATGGCCGAATACAAATTTAGCACAAACAGTGTCGGCAAACAATGCTTCGCAATCTTTCTAGCATTTTCTTCATCGGGTTTGCACTCCTGTCTCCTTTGGTTCAACGTGGCATATCGCAATTGCGCCTCCCGATGATGATACGGTGATGTGGAGACGCATGAATTGGGAAGGAGGGGATCGGAGTAGTGTTCGTCGGTGCCGTCTTGGTAGACAGATTCTTTGGAGGATGGACTTGCGTTCATTTCGATTGGACAGTTGGAGTAGTCTTTATTGAATGAGATGGCTTGTAGATGCTTGCTGTTTCCGAGATATGATCGCTAAGATCAGATGAGAACGATTGATTTCATTAGCAAACTTTTAAATTCAAATAATTAAAGAGCGACATAACACAGCAATAAAAGTCTCGTGATAATTAATAATCTTTCTTGTCATTCAAAATCATTTCAAGAAAAGAAGCAACGAGGAAACTCTAGAGCAAACGAGTTTTGACCGCATGCATCAGAAAAAGCCACGCTCTGACAACAACATCATTTCACCAAGAGTTTCTCTGCAAATTCAAGTAAATGCACAATCGCGTAGGATTGTTCGATTTCAAGCTAGTCATTCTCCTGCTCTTCGGCTAGCTCCATGAATCTTTCAAGCGTATTGATTGACACGCTTCAAATATACTGGAAAGCGTCACCTGTCGTCGCCTGTTCCGAACAGAGGATCCAACTCACGTAACAACACTAAGGGAAACGAAAGAAGAATAATGTACAACATACATCAACAGCGGAAGTTGAGTGCGTTGTCAACTACGGTTGGATGGACGTGCGGTTCGTGCTCCTGATAGTCGAACGAAAAAAGCCGATGCGGTGGAGGGACGTGAGCGGATAATAAAACACAATATCGTGGGTAAAATAGGACAGATGAGAATCCGTCCGGCGGGTGACAATTTTTTGATGTGTATGATGATCTATGATGATGATGATGGCACATATCTCTGGGAAGCAAAATTTCAAAAATGAAAAACATAATATAGAGATCTTTCGAATCTTTCGGAAGTTTCTTCGTGAATTATTTGCGATTATCGGGCCTTATCGGACACAAGTTTCCCCGTAATCCCGCTTCACAGAAAACTGATGTTCAAGAGCTAGGTCATAAACTCACGCCCTGGCAGTTTGTGAATAATTTGGTTGTCTCACGTGTTAACACGTGAAATAAGAGACAGCATTGTGACGACAGCGAATTGATGTGAGGAGGGACTCTGGCACGTGACACTGTCCAGGATCCCCCGGCATTGGCGTCTATTGGCGTAATTGGCGTGATACCCATGGCGTGATACCCATGGCGTGACCCAAGCATTGCAAAACACACATAACGTATTCAGACCCTCTGCGCTTTTGTACCAAGTTGTAAACGAATGTTGAGGATCTGCGTTATTGGTCAATCGTTGCCATCCATGGTCATCGTCGTCGTCACTTGCCATCGCCGTTGTCCCGCCTCCATCAGAATCGGATTAGGACATTATCAAGCACCGTGAGTCGAGATCTGCCATGGCATGATGTTTTTGCACGTTTTTCCAACAGTGATCCTGCATTGTGCAACTTCTCATGTGGTACACTTCTCAATGAGTTTGCTCCAAACAAAGAAATGATGAAACAAACAATATTTCAATATGTATTCCACCATGATTCTCTTTCGTGATGCAAAGTCCCACTAAATTGATGAGGCTTTTCGTTGTCGATGGATCCAAAATATATTTCCTTTTGACTTTTGATGTCCTGATGATTTAGATCGTTCCATTCCTCTTTGCGAGAAAATGGCACAAAGAAATGTTTCGTTTTTACAGTTACGGCAGTTATTTGAGTTGTCTGTATAATCTTCTACCTGCAAGACTGACCAACTCATCAATCGTTCTCACCAATTGATTTTATGTATTTTCCACAAATACCATACTCATCTTCTGATTTGTTTATCGAAAGAGTCACACCTTTCATTACAGCACCTTATCAATAGATCCTTCGGCATTATGGAAACAGTGCCGACATCGAAGCTGCTCAATCCAGAACTCTTCCTCTCACGAACTGCCTATCGAGCCGGCACATCGGTCGTGGGCTCCATTCGTATTCGTCTGGCAGATGATCACTCCCCGCATCAACATTTTGTCGACACCGCGTCATCAAGTCTGGAACACGATGCAAAACCAATCGCCAAATCATCATGCGCCCGAGAAGCAGCAATCGATAACGCCAAATCAACAGCGAATCAAACACCCATTCGACAAAACCTAACATCGGCACGTCTCTATCTAACCGGTCGGGCGCAACTGCGTGGCTCTTCCTCCTCGTCGTCGTGGCGTTCCTCCAAAGAAATTGCAAAACTGAAATCGTTGTACGGAGAGCATGCGTGTTTGACTTTCGCCAGTTTGGAGGAACGCAAGAATAATGCTCGGGCGGAAAGCTTCGGTGGTACGCCCAATGCAGCCGGGGATGTGGATCAAGGAGAAAAGACCAGGATTGAACGAGCCGATAAAATTGCGCTTCATTTACGATTGCATTCGCACGAGTCGACGTTTCGATCGGATTTACGTGTATTGAAGGAAACTATGCCACAAGGGGAGGAAGATGTCATTTGTTTTTGGATGACGAATGTTTTAGAGTTGTTGGATGTAAAGGAGCAGGAGATCGGAGGATGTGAGGTTTGTTGGAATGATGAAACGACACATCGAGACAACGGTACCACGAACAATTTCCCGAAAAAACAAGAAAATCGCTATCGAATCCCGCGGCGGCCTTTAAAGTTGCCGGATTATGAGGTTATTCGTCGGGTTTTGCATGCGAAACTGGGAGATGCCGACAGTAACGAAGAAGATGACTCCCAAGAGTCGTCAAGTGATGATTACGATTCGAATTCCTCAGTCCAAGAGAGCAGATCATCATTGACTTACGGGGATCAAGTTCAAAACAATGCGACAGCTCCTGATGCATGGGAACAGATTATGGCATCGGCCGATGTTGATCCAGTCAACTCAACAATACGACGAACGCAACAAGATCAACATTTCTCATTGATGCAACATCAAATAGTGCTCACATTCCGATCTTCACTCCCAGAGGATATACCTCCCACAATGACCGCGGAATGCATCAAGTATTTTTATTCCGTGGTTTTGGTCGTGACCACAGTGCATGGGGAGGTGATTGCCTCTGTTGTTTGGGCGTATATTTACGATGTTGCGGCATTACTTTGTCTTTTCTCATTCGTCCATCGGCTTTTTCACGTACTCCTCAGTTGCTCGTCGCGGATTGCCCCTTCCATGTCATAACACGCAACTCTCCCAATTCACTCGACTCTCGCCCCAGCCACCTCTCTAAACCCGCCACATCCACCCGAGTTCATATTGGAGAACTCTATGCGATGGCACATTCCTCTTCTCTGCCCTATCGTTTATCTCCCATCGAGGCATTGGGAGCCAAACAACTACATGTGATATCTGATCCTCCGGCATGCAGTATTGTTTCTAGGATAAGTGCCGAGCGAAGGACAAGCACACACAGGATTCAGAATGAGAATGGAGCGTTGTGCGGTTGGATGACATTGGTGGGAGTGGGAGGTCCGATGGGGCCCGGTACGCGCTTGGGTATCATTGTACGATTTCCGGGGGTGCACTGCGATGAAAATGATGGCGTGGGAGAGGCGGGCATCATCCCTTGCCATCGTGTTTGTTGTGCGTTGGTGGGAGAAGAATATGCGCTTTGCGAAGGTGTTACGGCGCCAGTACCATCATCGGGGGCTCCATCTAAGAAGCGCAAAACTCGATCTTACGTCTTTGATTCTTCTTATGAAATGGTGGAGTTTGGGTATACCAATTCTATATCGATGGGGTTGCTGTTGCCTTCCGATTGTCCTGTGACTATCAAAACGGACTTGATAGAGGTGATCGTTTCGCTCAAATTGGAGTTTACGGTCGATCGTGTTGCCATTACAAGGAGGGGTAACAAGATGGGTGGTGAAGTTACAGATTCTACAGATGGTGGAGCCGGATTCGGTGTCATCAGATTGGAGCTGCCAATTGAGGTTGTTCATAACGATGAGGTAGCAAACGAAGAAGAGGAGGAAGGTGCATTTGCAGTTCAAAACCATTTTTCAGGAATACGTCGATTTTGGAAGGATGATTCAGCTTCGACTTCTGATGCATCTTTCGACGACAGTGACATTCACGATGATTTGAAGATGCTTTCTCTAAGGCTGCTGGCATGACGTGATGGAATGTGAGCTGCCTGTTTTCTCTTATCTCTCTGAATGAGATTGCCCAGACGTCTCATTGAGTTTTGAAATAAATGCAATTTTGTTGTTTTTATGACGGGCTTTCGGATCAAGCCTTAAACTCAAAATAATGTAATCTTTACCAATGCGTTTCATGGTGTCTGGTGTCCATAGGTAGAGACTCTTCCAATGTCCTCTAATTCACTGCATTGTCCTTTGGCGTCTTGGAATAACTAGAAATGGTAGAGTCCCCAGCTTCAACAACCATCCAGAGTCGATGACCAATGACTATGCCAAGGAGAAGTCTTTCCACAGAACGCTCTGCATCCACAGCAATCCCGGTAAGGCAGGAGAGAATAAAGTTGACTTGACTCCCTTGTTAAAGAAAGCATGTCTTGCTCATGGAATCCATCCCTCAGTTCTCCAGCATAGAGATTATGCATCATCTTAGAAAGCTGGTCTTGATCCTGAAAGTCAGACTTCGCGGTTTGAGGTGTACAGCCATAATAGTGACAAGATCATGCAAATATGTCAGATGTTGGATTGGACAAGAAAGCAGCTAAAATGCAGCAAATGCCACATGCTGCATCTTATTGTGCCACGAATGATGTAATGGTACTGATAGACCGGCATATAAACGAGCCATATGACAATATATCACTGTAGAGATAACAATTTGACCCAAGACTACACTCTGACACCGCCACAATTCAGGTTTAAACCGACCAAGTAATCGCTCTACTAGATGATGCTGAGAGTGGAAAAAGGACAGTTAGACATCAATTTTATCCCAGAGTTTAAATCTTCAAGGAAGAAAGTTACTTATTTCAATTGCTTGTGTGAAGTAAATAAGTGCACTTCATATTTTATTGATCTTTTTGAAATTATTTCCATGGGGGTGATGGACAGAGGACAACTTCCCATTCTTGTTTGGAGCCCTGCACCCTTGAACAGACATTGACTTGTGTGAGTGTGAACGCTATTGGAGTATAACTAAGTTGAAGAGAAAGCATTGGCAATGGGTTACAATTTGACACCTGCTGCAGAATCATGGGACAGGGATAATCAACACCACCCAACCAATGACTATGGGCAACATGCAGTGGTGGAATATGCTTATGCTTCTGGGGCTACATTAATGCAATCTGAACCATCTGTGTTTGGTACACTTGCTGGGGGTGTTTCCACAATGGGCGGCATGAGCTTGCTGTTCAAATCACAAATAAGGAAGCAAGCTTATGGGTGACTTTGCAAGAGTGCTGATGGATGTACTGCACAGAGGAGTTGAGGTATTGAGAGCAAGACAGGATGGTAACCACATCAAACAACCTGGGAATTCTGACAATAAGAGGAGATAGCAAGCCTCACCAAGAATCAGTGTGATATGAGGAAATGGACATGTCAATCAATCCGACTGCATTATGATGACTGGAGGCATGGAGGCCCATGGTAGCTAAAGCAATTACTTGAGTGATGGAGACTGAAAGCAAACACAACAAGTTATATAATTAAATAGTATAGAATCATTCCCCAAGGCTCTACAGTCAATGATCTCAAAAGAGACAACAGTGGTAGGGAGTGGACATGTCTGAGCAAATAGAATCTTCTGGTTATACATACAATTACATTGGTGACAAGTCAAGGACAACAAATACACCTGGCACATTCATGGGACCACACTGGGAGGATAACATGAACCATTCCTTCCCATGGACAGGATGGCTGTTATCACCATGAGTGACCAGTGAAGATGGGGAGAAGAGTCATCCACATGATGCAGATGGTGACAAGTTATCCAAGGCCAGACAGCCTACTGGTCCCATCACATCAGACAGTTCAGCAGCAACAAAAGGACCAGGCTTATGGTGTAACAACATGTGACCATGAGGACTTGCACTCTTCCATCCCATAGCAGTAACCCAGCTAGGATATGATAAAGAAAGATGCCCGGTCAACACCTGCAACTATTGGCAGCCATTAAGCATTGACCATATTCTTCAGCTCTGACACCAGATGCCATTGAACAACTTTGCCAAGAGCTGGATGAGAAGGTAGGAAAAAACCAAGCATGTAGTGTTCAGTAGGATAAATTCAAGGATGACCCACCCAACGAGTTTAAAATATCATGTCTTGCTATGATTTTAAACAAGTCCTGGGAATTTGGGTGCATTGGATGTATTCAGACTTGAATAGTTTTTGGTACCACAAGAAAGCATGTGTTGTGTGTTAATTGTTTGCCTTTGTCTCTAGAGTATCCAATGCCTGCAAGAGTAAGATGGAAGAACCTACCTCCAGTGGAGGAAGTTGTGTGAAAATGAAAGATGTTTATACAAAACCACAAGCATCAGATTCTTTAGGCCAGATACTCTGGGTCTATCTGTCATGCACATTTCACATGCACAAATTCTTCCACTGTGTGACAAAATGAGTGTGCAGCTGGGCCGACATTGACCCAGCAACACAGTTGACAGTTGAAAAATTGTTAGAGTTTAATAAATGATACATAAAATTAACACTTCAGCATTGTTTTTGTGTAGTGCCATTTTGCGGCTTGTGGGAAGTGACCTTGGTAATTGTAAAGTATACATCGTGGTATACACCATAGTTCAAGTAGTTAGGTCAGCACATCTCATCTAATCCAACATCTCATGATTTCTGCCATTAAAGCGCAATACAAATTGACAAAATGTAAGGTGAAAATGTGGTGACAAATAGTTATTTTTCAAGGTGAACACATTCTTCAAGAAGAGTTATTTTTCAGCTTTTCTACCCACAACCCCTTGAGGCTATGCTAATTGATCATTCTTTTTCTCCTCTTGATGACATTACTATGATTAATTTCTCAGCAATATAGTTCGACAAGTCTGCTTGTTGTCATGAGTAATGGCACAATGCCAGTCAACCCATCAGAGTCAATATATCAGTAATTATGTGACATTTGCTGAATTACCCTTTTTGAGAGGTTGCTATAGTGTAAGTTTAGAGGAAGCAGACCTCATAGAATTTAGTAATATATTCTTGGCTACAAAACATGGTAATGATATTTTTAATACCTACAACCCAGTTCATCTCCTACTCACCAGTGTGCTTGTTTGGATTATTATTTAGTTGTCAAAGTTAGTTGGGTAGAACAAATCAAGACAGAGAATACACAATCAGATTTTGATGAAACCACAAGTTACCTTTGATGAATGTGCTGATGAAGAGACATGAAGAATAAGTGACCATGAGTGCAGTTAAAACTCTGGTAGGAAGAAAGAAAATGAGACCACATACAACAATGGCAATAGGATACCCATGTATTACAAATTTTTGATCTACTGTGTGTTATACATAGTTCTGTTCTTTAGAAAGTCTCAGTCTGCTAAAATCAAGTTGAAGAACACCGGTTTCATAAAACATATTTGCAGATCAACAACACCAATTTGATAGTTATTCATTGATCTCAAACAATGGTGAATTTGTACCATCAAGTGTTATTGTCCTCAAGTTTGAGGTCTTTTCATCTAAACAAGCAATATGCAAATCTGGAATGAGAGCAGGTGGAACATAGAGACTTTTAAATACATGTTTGAAATAATAAAAGTGGATTAGACCGTTTCTATTTTTCAATATTTTGCACTCATGTTATCTTCAGGAGTCGATATCAAAATCTCCATCCTCCTTCGTGATCAGAAATGGTCCAATAAAGCAAAACAACAGAATCAGAATGACCTTAATCCTCAGTTTAACACCAATGCACACCGCCATTTGGGCAGTTATTGCTTTGAACACCGACATGCTTTGTGGGAATGTCAAGTTGGGTGTCATAGAATACCAACTGTGCTGAGATTCTGTAAAGTGTGGCTATCACACCCATACTTTGGAAATAAAGCAAGTCAGATGAAAAGTTAAAAAAACAATGGCACATGCTACTGTACTTTTATCACTTTTGTTATGCCTTTTGGTAGTAGTAGGATTTCTATCATACCACCCACTCTCCACCCCACCTTTATATTGCACCATCCATGGTCAACCTTAGCAAACCTTGACCACACTAGGATTTTCCAGCGTTCCAAAACATACATTTCCCCCCTCTCCTCTCACTAATTGTACAGCATTGATCCATTCATCAAACATGATGCAATGCATCTGAATGAACTAAAAAATAGTATGACTCAGATCTGTTCTTGTGGCAATCATTCTAAACAAAAGTGCCAAAAATTTGGTTGTGATTTTTATAATGATAATTGTCATGTTTCATCTTTCATTTAATTAATTCGTGTTGACTTTACCTAAGATAACAGACTTTAGATCTTTTATACTTAATCTGCTTCAAAAATTTTGAATTGTTAGTAAGGGAAAAGATGTTTAATCGGTCCTACACTATCAAGCACAAACAGATGACTGTTCATGCAGTTGTTGAATTCATTGCAGCTGGATCTAATCTTCATGATGACTGCACCATACTAATATCAATCGTAGCAAGTTCTACAAAGGGAAGAAGCTTTTGGAAAGAGACAGAAATGTAACCTCACAAAAAAGATCCCTGGACGTCTCCATGCTCTACACAAAGGCAAGGCAAGTGTCCTTGCTCCTAAAGAGGATGAGATCTTGCAGTTTATTTTTGAGGGATGTGAACAAGGAATTCAGGTGATGGTGAAGATGGTACAGAATTTTGTCAAAAAAATAATGCCTGCTGAACTTCATGGTAGGTCAAGGTTTGCCATTAAGCAGGTTATTTTGCATTTCTCAACTGCATTGGTTTAATGCATCATGTTTCCACACACACCGTGCAAAGAAGTCCTGTCAAAACAGAGGCCACTTCTTGTGAATTCATGGAATTCATGATGCAAAATGTCAAACATATGAATCCTGGCCATGTATTGAATATGAACCAGACTCCCATTCCTTTCACATTCCACTTGAACCACACATGGACAAAGAAAGGAACATGCACAATCCATGTTGTTGAATCAATATCAGACATAAAGAGGGTGACACTTGCAGCAACTTGCACAATGAGTGGCAAGATGTTGCCTCCGCTTGTTACTCTCAAAGGGACAGGAAATGGCCAAACTGCAAGAAATGAACTTACATGATTCCCATTAATGGGATTATATGCCATGCAAAAAAGTCATGGATGGATGAAAGTATGGTGTTGCTGTGGATTGAAACGTGTCTCATTCCTTAGAAAGATTTTCTTCCTGATGACAATACACATGTCCTTCTTGGACTCATTTTGTGTCCACATGATGGGACCAATTGTTGAAAAAATCAAGAGCATTGGCATAGAGGTTCAACATATTCCTGGGGGCTGCACATACTTGTGCCAACCGATTGATGTTGGTCTCAATAGGCCTATTAAGGTGGCATTGGCAGACATTGGGGGAGATTGGTTGGATGCAAAGGTAGAGGATGATGAGGGGATTTTACAAATTCCAATGCCATCTTGCAAATTCATTGCAAATCAGGTTGTTGCAGTATATTGCATGCTAGACAAGGAGAAGTGCAAGAATGCATGGAAGAAAGTGGGGTTTGAATGGGTTCTTAGCTAATCTATATATTGTAATTAACATATTATTTCTAATTAGACATTTAATTATTTTTAATTATATCTGTCAATCTTAATTCAATTGAAGTCTGTGTGATTGACATTGCCATCAGCTTGGTCTTCAACACAACAATTTAAGCAAGTGCATAGCCATGGTTCTTCTGATATAATGCATGACAGTAGGAGTTTGGGTGTTCCGGTGTGAAAACATTGAACAGCCTCACCACAACTTCATTGAGCATCTGTCCATGTATACCAACTGCTTGCTCCCTGGGTGTGAAACCCACCCGACATTCATCACTGCCATCACAGAGAACAAAATGAGCAGCAAATTCATTTGGTGATGCCATTTGCGTTAGGTGTAGCAATACACCACAGCCGTGCACTGGCCTTGCCAACAATAGTGAGTTCCCACAACCAAAGTGGTGTCTCCTGCATGTGCGTCTGTTGTGGGTTGCAATGATTC
>JALLPC010000583.1:0-12366 GCA_036940045.1 Stephanocyclus meneghinianus | reverse complement strand
GCGTCAAAGTCAATTCTATCTTGTACCATATCCGAAATGTCAGACAGAAAACTGACCGGAAATAATCTAAGCCACTTTAAAAACTTACGAAAACCATACTTGCTTCTCGACGGTTACATTTTTTGTTATTCCATCTTTATAAATCCATGTGATGGCGAACCTTACTAGGTAAAACTGACCAACTGGGCGGAAGCCCGATTGCACCACAAAACCAAACCATGACCGTAGCGTTCCTCTGGACAGCGCTGGAAGGCTGCGGCACTCCCGTCGGATTGGACGACTTTACCTTACGATCAGCCGACCATTCCACCCCGACGGTTCTCGCCATCGACCTCTCCATTTGGATCTGTGAAGCGATCTCATCAACTGCTCTTTCTTCGTTTCATTCCGATCCCGCGCTGTATCTCGTTTATCAAAGGACGATAAAACTTCTGCGACTTGGTTTTGGTCTAATATTTGTTGTGGAGGGCAAGCGTCGCGTTCAGTGCGCCTCGTCATCGTCGGAGTTGCCCGAATTCAGGCAGAGAAGATCAGGGTCTCAATTTTGGAGTGCTTCGGAGCGATGCGCATCTCTCCTTCGTCTGCTCACAGTTCCGGTCGTGCACGCAGAAGCGGAAGGGGAGGCTCTGTGCGCACTACTTAATGCCAAGGGACTATGTGATGGCGTCGTGTCCAATGACGGTGATTGCTTTTTGTTTGGAGCAAAGACTGTTTACACTAAATTTTCCGTAGAGAATCTAGAGAATCGCCAAGTTTTACGATATGATGCGGCAAAGTTATTTGTGAATGTCGATCCCAACGATTCTTCAAAGGATTCGGGTGCGGCATCGTCATCATCTCGCACTGAAACTATCGCTTTGAGCCGGGAAGACCTTGTCGCATTTGCATTCTTAACCGGAAGTGATTTGGCCGGGGCTGGAGTTCCTAATATTGGTTGCAAAAAAGCTATTAATTTTATACATGCATGCAAAAAGTTGAAGCATTGTCCAGATGACCGGACATGTCTACAAGAAGTATTATCTTGGGGTGACGCTGTTTCAAAGAGCACCGCTATGACGAATGGTGCATTCTGCTTGCAGTGTAATGATGATGGCCCCCACGAGAGGCGTTGCAGTGTTTGTCTTCATCCTGGTGATAAGCTTCACCATCAGAAATATGGATGTGTCAAGTGTGGGACGGAGCCAGGAGAAGGTTGTGTCGTGGTGACGGCACTGGAAAAGTTTCTACGCTCGGTTCGAGAGAAAGCATTGGGAATGCCATCCTTTGCAAACCGCAGCATTGTTAATGAATACTTTTCTCCCAACAACAATATTGCGCCGACTGATCTTCTCTCTCGACAGTTAAGACAAAACATAACCCCAGATGCTCGCGCTCTCTTTGACTCATCATTGATATTGAATGGCCACACACTGTCATCAAGTAAACAGTATGTGCGGGAAACACTTCCTCATCTTTTGGCAAGGCTTGAATTATTGGCAGACCAAAGGAACAAGTATGTGCCAACACAGCGAAAGTACAAACCTATGCCAGTGCGAATTCAAAAGGAGTTTGTGAAACAATTTGAGCAATGCTACGAGATTATTTGGTCGATTGATATTGGAGACCAAGATATTTTTGAGTTTTCAACGACAGAGCCTCAGTCGCTTCTACAAAATTCCAAGTACTCTAATATCTGCAGAACATTCCACCAGACGGAACGACGCAAGCGCCAAGAGCTCGACAGACACAAAGCATTCATAGGAGAGAAACCCAATGCACATAAACGCGGCCCGCTTAACTCGAAACAACGCGAAAAGAATTTCAATAGGAGCTTTAGATCGAAACAAGGTAGGAGGCGCGAAAGGCACTTTACAAATCTAACGACAACACTAAAGCCACTCAAAGTGCCGGAGCACAGCAATGACGTGTCAATGCTTATGGATTATATGATAGCTGCCGATCCACAAACAAAAACGCGCGATGATTCAGTATATGAAAGAAATCAATATGATGGTTTGAAAGCGTCAACTGGAGACTATGGCAGTGAAATCAGAGATGACGAAATTTGTTTACACGAAAAGTCAGCAAATGAGGACCAGCTGTTTGAGTGTTGGGAAGCATCAATTGCAACCAAAAAATGGAACATTCAACTTAACAACGGCGACGATTATTTTGTTGACTTGGGGGTCCCTTTGTCGAAAAGCCTTTCGCACCGAATTTATCCTCAGAATCCCAACGATGAATTGAAATCAACACTAGGTTTTCATGGAACCGAACACAGCAGTGGTCACACGTGGAAATCGGACCCTGAGTTCATCCACCAGGATAGATTCAAAGAGGAAGATAGGTTTTCAGAACGTAAATTGGACTACAACGCCATGGACTCTCAACTCACTAAACGTCGAGACTCCCACAGAATGTACAACATTACGAATGGGAGAATGAACGACTTTTCCTTTAGGGACTCTCAATTCGAATGTATCATTGAATCGAGGCCGTGTATTATCGATGACCCTTTTGTACAAGCCCTTTCATCTCAATCTTGTGTGCCGTATTTATCACCGAGCAACAGAGAGAGATTGTTTGTTGACCTCGGAATGCAGATCGAGGTAACTCCCATTATCTCTCGTCGTTTAGGCTGAATAACCATCATTTGAACCCACGACACAGTTCATCGATCCGATTTTTATTCGTAAATGAAAAACCTGAAATGTTACTAGTATTATATTATTTTGTTATGAACCGCAGCTATTCTTTCTATGAACACGCAAAACTTTCACGCATCTACAGAACATTTCTGTTCAGTCATATTACTTACTTTTGCATAGTGTCTGTAGCCACACCCCCGATCCGACGGTCATTCTTTTGAGCTGACTGGACGATAGATATGTAATGCTCATGCTTTTCAATGCGACGAGTGTGCTCCTCGGCTTCCCGAGTCTTTTCCCTCTCCTTTGCTTCGACATCAACTTCATTTACAAGGATTTCAGCCCCATCCGTAACTCCATAGTATGCAAGATTGTTATCGTCATCATCCAGTTCTGATGGGAACGGATCGCCCTGTCATGCAGCCAAAACGTTCGAAATACGCATTAACGCGCGTAAATCAGCGATGCATCGACTCATTTTGGCAAACTCACCTCTACCCTAAAATGCAAAATTTGTAAGTCAACATCTACTCCAAATGCCCTTGCACACATTGCTTTGATCCTTCCAACCTGAAGACTTCTAGGAAGACGTTTCTGAAGTGGTTGATGATCGCAACTCCCAACAGCCATTGATCGGATGGTGACATTGATAATGTCTTCGCCTAATTTTCCGCCTTGATACGAACCTGAACCGGCTGTTAACGCTGACATCGAATCTTTGTGCTTCGAGACTAAGTCTTGGAACCTCGGATGACGAGCGTACACATCATTTTGTTTGAGGTTGACCCCCAGTACTCCATCCGTATTCTCCTCATTTGACGACTGCTTTGAAACGCTAGATAGAAGGCCCTCAGATGATAAGAGCAGCAGCTCTCTCGCCACCGTACTGACATACCGACGTTCTGCTTCAATACGTTCTCTCTCGGATATAGGCGATGCATTAAAGAAAACCAAGTTGGAAAAACGTGCAATAGCAGTTGATCGGACTTCGCCAACACCCAGCTTTTCTGTAAGGGGCGTATTTCGTAGTCTAAGAGAACGCAGGGTCGTTATATTATTGAGGTCATCAAGTGCAGTCCACCGTGAAATGGGATTTCCAGCCAATTGCAGCGATGCCAGCGACTGAAAAGCAGTTTGTTCATTACTGGAACCGCTTGGAATGATAATTGCTTGAATTTCATTATCGTTTAGAACAAGCGACTCCAGTTTTGGAAGTGAATGAAAGGGCTGTATCTGTGTCTCCCAGGAGGTTAGATGGCAATCTGATAAATCCAGCAAAACCAGATTTTGAAACAAATTCTTCAAATCTAAAGCACCGCTATCATCAAATGTGTAACTCTGGATATCTGATAAGTTAGCATGTGCCAAGCATAGATCTTCAAGGTTGGGCATCGACTGGCCTAAAAGTTGTACTGTCTGGAACGACCCAATATTGCAATTATTCAGATTCAAAGCTCTCAAATGAGTAAATTCTCCAATATCTACCAAACCCAAGTCGTTGATCCGATTGGATGCCAAACTAGCACTCTGCAAATTTGGAAACAGTCTTAGGATTTCTAAAACATCTTCCCAATTCGACAATAGATTGCCTGCCAGGTCAATCCCTGTGAGATGGCTGAATTCCTCCATTTGACTTCTGTCCTCCACATCACACGGTCGCGATATTCCCAACATCCTCAGAGAGATATCCGCTACGACTTCAAGCTGTTGCCTGCTCCGAATCTTGACCTCCCCCCAAAACTCGATTGGTTTTTCTCTCCCACTGGAAGTCCTCGCCACATGTGGCAACAAATTACCGGGGGCAATCAACTCCGCATCTGGCTTGACATATCGACTTCTCATCAATTCCAGAGTTAATGGCACTCCCGTATCTACCTTTGAAAGACGTAGAAATGAACCTTGAGTAGGCCCGCATTTAAAATGCCGAACAATCTCGTTCGTGCTTCTGCAGATAACCGATCCATCGTGTTTGCCGCGGGTGACATCGTCCCAGGAAATTCCCGCATAGATTTCTTCGGGCGATTTCGCACTTGCTACGGGTCCGACGTAGAGCACTGTGCCGACGAAGCCAGAGGAATCTTGGACGCGGGTTACGTTTGGTTTGAGATTGACATGCGCCATTGTCGTCATTGATTATGCAAGAAGAAAAAAATCTTGCTGTTTGGTTTTATTGTACGATAATTTTGTCCCAAAGGCATACAAATTATAGGTAGTTGTCACCTGCCGGTCCATGATTTTACCTCTAATTACCATATCTTGTCTTCACCAGGGGCTGGTGCGCAATTATTTATTATTATTTGTCCTATCAGTGCCAAATCTCTTATATGATGTAATCCCGACATTCCAATTTCCGACGGCTCTCGTCTTGTGTCCACTCGCAAAATGACGTCCACAAACGTCACTTCTGTATATGGAGAGTATCGTTGCGTGCAAACCGAAATCCCGCAATTGACGACGTTGATAGATGAAGAGATTCATGGAAGATGCAAAATTCTCGGCATTCATGACGTATCTTCTCGGATTTTTTAGGCCAGCACGCCAACCATACAGTAAACACGTACGCGAAGCGTGATGTCCACCGTCCATCATCCAATGATGTTATACAATAATAATATATATGGTTTACCTCTATGTTATCCTGTATCTCTCGAGCATGCACAGAGAAATTACGCGTCAACAAACGGATACATGCCGCCCGCACCCACTCCCCACTGGCTAAGCTCATAATTCCACTATTCGATATTTTTCTGTATCAACCTTCACACACACCCAACCAAATCACAAAAGTCACCATGTACTCCGTGAGTTCGTCGCTGTTTATTCGTCAAGTTATCACTGAGAAGATCTCGTTCTGCGGTCAAAGTAATAATTAGACGAGTTGGAGGAGAGACCACGATCTGGGTTTCACCTTTTTTCATGCACTTGTGGTGCTTATGTCGACTGCAGTGCTTGCCCCAGCCATGAAGTCGTACATTTATCGCGTGGCTTGAGGTGGTGCTGAGAAAGATATGGTTTGCTCCCTATGTACGGTTGTTTTCATGCAGTATGTCCATTGGATTGTTGACCGAACCAAACCACTTCTGTTGACTTGCTTGATTCTCGAAGAAATGATTCCCTTCTCCTTGTCCCTCACCATTTGGTCCCTCTTCTTTTGCTCCCCCTAATTTAGGCCAAGTGTATCGCCCTCGCTGCCCTCTTTGCCAGTGCCTCCGCCTTCGTCCCATCCCGCCCCGTCGCGATGCCCCGATCCTCTGCCCTCCAAATGGCCGAAGGATCCGTCGAAGAGCGTGTTCGTGAACTTGTCAAGAGCCAATTGAACCCTGATGGTGATTTCGAAGATAGCGCCAGTTTCATGGATGACCTCGGTGCTGATTCTTTGGATGCTGTTGAACTCATCATGAGTTTGGAGGAGGAATTCGAAATTGAGATCCCCGATGACGAGGTTGAGGGAATTACCACTGTTCAGGCTGCTATTGACTTCGTCAAGTCCAAGCAGTAAACATCTTGCTGGGGCTCTCAAACCGTATGTTAAATGCCAACAGTGCATGAAATTCACATGTATTTGGTAGATCATGGGAACGATGTAATTAGACTTCAAGGTTCTTAAGCTAAATTTGCCTTCATTATTATGTCAGTATGAATGTCTCGCTCTTTAACCCTGTGCTCGTACAATACTGATTATGTGCGCCATGACTTTTT
The DNA here is from genome assembly GCA_036940045.1 of Stephanocyclus meneghinianus. Classification (NCBI taxonomy): domain Eukaryota; phylum Bacillariophyta; class Thalassiosirophyceae; order Thalassiosirales; family Thalassiosiraceae; genus Stephanocyclus; species Stephanocyclus meneghinianus. Next base: position 6,040 of record JALLPC010000583.1, on the reverse strand, counting down.
CAGCACATGTCGCGAGTAACCTTCGCTTTCAACAATTGCGCCGTATGACCGCGGCGATCTACTGCTGAAAAGATGTAATGTATGAAAAATATTGAGCAGACGTACAGTTCCTTTTGTGACCAGCTGGACCAACATGTTTTATGAATAAATGGGTATCCCCCATCTCATATTTTCTATCATACGTATATCGAGAACAAAGGATCATTGATTCTTACAAATCCATATCCATTATTTGAATATTCTCCATATGCTGCTCTTCATCATCACCACCCCCAGCTTCCAGCTCTTCATTGTCGCCATGTTCCATCTTCTGATCATATTCTTCTTCTTCTTCGTTATCACCATCGTTGTCCTCCTCCTCCTCTTCGCGTTCTTCTTCTTCATCATCATCGTCATAGTCATCTCCAGGATCCACCCCCTCTGCCACATTCTTAGCAATCTCATCGAATTTCGAATCTATCTTCTTATTCTTTCCAGGTTTGGCATACCACTTTTCAAATGAGAACCCAATATCCAAAAATCGTTTCACAATGGCAGGGTCCGTCTTTTTCTTGGAGTATCTAAAATTTAGAACTTGACTCTTTACCCATTTCTGCAGCGAAATAAAATCTTCATTTCCTGAGGCGGCACATTGTTCATCAGAGGGGAAGCGAAGTGTACCGTGCTCTTCTTTGTAATCTAGGAGCTTTTGGAACATGGTCTCGAATCGGTTGGATCTCTTGTTTCGGAAGTGGACGCCTAGTTGTTCTAGGGACTCGATGCGGTGGGGGTAGTCTGTTAGGTCTACCTTGGGTTTCTTTGCTTTGACGGTTGAGGACGTTGTATCAGATGCTTCCGATGTCGCTCCTGCTGCTGTTGGAGCTAGTGCATCCTGTCCTTCGCTTGGGACATCTTTCACATCAGCACTAACACCATCGTTTTCATAATCTGCATCTTGTTGAACCTAGATGATGATGATGGTTGTACGATAAAAGTGAGAGACAGAAGCTAACTCAATCGAATCGCCGATATAAGAGAAACCAACAAACATCTAAAACCGACAACAAGAACATACCTTTTGCCCTCTAATCTTTTCAATCCAAAGAGCCAGCTCCCTCTCCTCACCCTCCAATGCCTTCCCTGGTGCCTTTGGCGGCAACCTCCCATCATTCTCCTCCTTATATTTTCTCAATCTCTTCAAATTATCATTCCACGGACAAGGCTCCTCCAACTCCAAATCAAAAACCTTCCTCGTCCAAGCCCCCGCCAATCGATTGCACCGTTGCACCTCGTCGTCGGCGAGGGACAATTCTAATTTCTTCTCGAGGTACTTCTCTCGAATCTTTTTGAATTCATCCAACACGGAATTCTTTTTGGCTTGAGCGATTTTGCGCTGGTGTTTGGCGGCCTGGTGGTGCGAATAGGCTATTTGGAGGGGACGGGAGGTGGACGCGTCGTTTGGTGGGAATAGCGGGTGGGTGAGGGATGTTGCAAGGTGAGAGTAGTCCGCGGAGTCATCGATGACGAGTTGAGGGTATGTTTCGATGGTGAATGGTATGGCTTCGGGTGGAGGCTGATTGGCATCGACGGTCGGCAGAGTATCGAGGGCTGCGTCTTTGCGAGGACGGCCTCGAGGTCGTGCGGTAGGGGTAATGCCGTCAGGGTCGACAGCGACGGCCTTGTTCTTCTTTACTGAGCCTCTGGGCCGTCCCCTCTTCTTCCCCGAAGATGTCGCTATCCGAGGCTGCTCGGCATCCCACCCCACTTGTCTTTTGACCTCCTCGTTGAACGCATTGGGCTTTCTCTCCAACACCAGTTTGATCGCCTCGTTTCGTTCTTCACTGTGTTCATCAATGTTCCTGCAGTCGTTGCATTCGCAACCAGCGGCGCAGCGTTGGCCTTGCGAGAAGCATTCGCAGTACAGCTTGAGACATCTCGTTTTGATACATGCACAAGATGTTGGCGCGGGCAGGTCGGGCAGGGCGGCGGCGTCGTCATTGGTTGAATCCGTGTGACCCTCAGTCGGTGGGGTGACTTCGTCTGTCGCACCATTTTCTTCTTTAATTGCGGATTCATCGGCGTTACCAGTGACGGGGTCGGCGACGAAGGAGGTTTCTGACATTGTGATGACGGCAAGAGAACTCGGTAGGGGATCCAAGGCCGGGAGAGTTTGAGCAACGAAAAGTAACGCAGAAAGCGGGCGAGCGGCCGGAAACTGAGGTAGTAATTGTAGTGCGAAAATCTTGTAGCAGTCAGCTATCCGCTTCAAGACTTTTTGTTCATCATCTCTCCGAATGGTCTGTTTTAGCCTTGAGCGAGAGTTGGCGGCATGTCAGTGTACACAAGGCACAAGCTCAAGAGGGAAAGTGTGATTCCGGAGTTGGGGGAATTATGCTGTTTCATTGACACCGCCCTTTATGGGTACGATATATTATTTTTCACTCCTCTCGCCGTGTTCCCTTGGAATGTATATATTGTATGGTACCATACCATACACGATATGGTACAATACCATACCATAACAGACCATAGCAAATCCAGCATACTCTATGCCATACTACACCTACCAGACACCTACCCGATGATGATGTTTTTTCCGTCCTCCAATGTGCTGAAGCCCTGAAGCCTGCCGAAGCAAACAAACTATTGTAACTACACGAACCCATGACTGCTAGTAGAATCTTCCTTATCGTTATTCTTTGGTCAATAATGGCCGTTGGCATATTTGCTCTCCTTACCGACAAAGCAAAGACATTTCCTTCCATTACACGTTCCCCGGATCATACTGTGTTTCGCAAAAGTGTAACTCATGCGCATTTTTTACTCGAGAGGCCACTTAATCGACCTTTTTACAAACGCAGGCCATTGCATTCGTCAATTAAAGTACATGGAGAATTATCAATCCCTGCAAAAACCAAGATTTCCCCAGACCGCATGCTAACAGAAGAAGAATGCACCAACATTGAATCATTGGTTTCCGAGAGGTCAAAAGCAAGATGGGAGAATAATTACACCAAGGCTGATGAAATACGCGATTTAATTCATAATGTCACAGTCCTCATACCTCGGAGACTGATCATTCAATCATTCAACAGCACATTGAACGAGGTAGTCACTGCATTGTCTCAAAATCAAGAAGGTCTAATGGAATTCAAAGTAGTCATTACGGACATTCCCCGCTCCAATGGCGGAGGTTCGACGTGGGAATTAAAACCAAAGGACATTCTTGCACCAAATCAATATGCTCAAGGAGAAGATAATATACTGCAATTGGCTCATGCTGCATTGGGTATGGTAGTCTCAGCATCTGAGCGAGGTATGAATGTCAATGAACACGAATTGTGTCTCTTGATCCAAAGAGCGAAAGATCGGTTGAAAGTCCTGAACAATAGAAAATCCATTGCCAACTTTTTACCTGGAAGAGGGGGGTCGGAGCTTCATGGAAGAAAGGCTGCTGATGCGGCATTATGGTTTGCGCTTGCAGGAGTTGGCGATGACACAAATTCAAAAAAGGCCAGACATGAAGTCTCAGATGTGAAGCTGTACGACGAGCTTGTCAAAGTCGCCACTGAAGAGCTCCTTCGTTTTGGTGCAAAAAATAGCTGTCGAGCTAAAGATATAATGCACATTGTCGAGCGCGTTGCCATGTCAGGAAGCATCGGACCCGTTGTACAAAGATTATATGATGTGGCAGCAGATTGCCTCGAAGGCAAAGTTAACGCAGGCATCAATGTTCGTGAAACTGGAAAACGAGATGATTCTGAAGACAACCATATGGATGACAACCATATCATAACATCACTCAGGACCTCATCATTTGGGCTTCATAGCAGTCGACCTCTCCTTAACCTTTGGCGTTTCTCAACACGACAACGTAAACAAAAGATATTCTTTCAAAATGCTGCCCGTCATTATGACGGCAGCTTTCGAGATCACAGTGAAGTTAAATCAAATCCGCCGCCTTTAAGGCAGAATTCCTGCCACAGAGATTATCAGTACCATTGGTTAAGTGTTTTTGAAGATCCTACTAGGCCACTGGTTGTTGATATCGGTAAGATGTGTCCTCAATATTGCGACTGATTTTCATTGATGACCGAGCATGCTAACTTACTTTTAGGTTGTCATCTCAATAGGTTGTGGCATGGGAGTTTCCTTACTGGGGTTGGCGCGTCAAGATACAGGCCGCGACCCAGAGGGTAATTCGGACAAGCCAGATGTTTTGATTGAATGGGAGAAATGCAACTTCCTAGGAGTAGATCTCAGTCATATTGGAATTCGATACGCGAATGGTGTTTGTGAGAGGTGGGGCTTTGATAATCGGTTGAAGTTCGTTGTTGACTCTGCTGATAAATGCCTTTCCAAAGTAAGACATTCGTATCCAGGGAAAGTTGAAGTGAGTGGTTTCAAATGAATTNATAATCAATTTTGCATTACCTTCAATATCTCTTCAAGTGAAGACCAACCTCAACTTCAACCTATTGCATCCTTTTTTGCTCAAAAAAAAGCTTGTCATGATACAAGTAAGTAAAGAGTGATTGACCAGATGCTATCGAAACTGTTGCTGTACTTGTGTCTTTATGAATGCTTTCTTTATGGTTGCGGGTGCAGTTTCCGACTCCGTTTCGATTGCAAAAGGCGATGGGAAAAGGATACAACTCACAGCTTCCTCGAGATGCAGCCAGTGGTGGCTTCATGGTGACAGAGAATCTCCTTTCAGAGATCCACGGGGCGCTATCAAAAACAGGGAAACTCTTAATTCAATCTAACTGTGAAGACGTTGCTGTTTTTATGATGAATACTGCCGTGCAAAAAATTGGATTCAATCCATTGATGTTCAGTCATACTATGACTACTCGGAACATTAGAGAACTTGGATTGAACATTCCAAAACGAGCATTAGATTGGCAAAACGGAGGCGGAGAGAGGGCCATCGGAAGTTATTGGAGCTCTGGGCCACTCTTGCCTCCAATGGGAAGGACCGAAACCGAAGTAGCTTGTATGATTGACGGCAAGCCTGTACACAGATGCCTAGTTGTTCCAAAGTCATGCGATCCTAATCATACAACTTAAATGTGCACCACGTTATTCTGTGATGTTTTTATGGCCTCTCTCGCCCTGTACCATTTGCTTCGTTCGCTGGCAACTATTTGTAGCTTCATGAATTGACAAAGGAACTAATTCATAATTATTTGATGTCGAAAAGGCTCAGGAAAATTATTCACATTCACATCAGGCCAAGTTAATTGTCCTCTCCACTACCAAGCTTGCGTGCAAAATACACATCAGCCATGTAAAAGGCTAGCCAAGATTATGTTTGCAGTGAAAGACCTTCCGTATAAATCAGTAAGGCTGTGATTTAGTTCGGTCATTAGTGAATGTGATTAGTATTTTTTATTGCTAAAATGTACTATTAAGGATTGACTGGCGCTAGTAGGCCCCAATAGGGCAACGGAGAGACAAAATATTGCAGTTTAGCGAGGCCCAATAGCCCACAACTGATATTGACCCCCCAGTTTTTGATAGGACCCAGTAGTCCAATACCAATAGCATTCCTGGTCATTTTTTTAACACCAACCCTCTCTCTTAGTCTCTATTGTAACATACCACCACAAGGGATTGGTATCCCAACTTGGTGACGGCTCCGGCAGTATTGCAAATAATCTTGAAAAGGAGTAGGATTTCACAGACGGCATTTGCAACGGTGTCTTCATCTGAACTGCCACCTGAACGCAGCTCCCAAATAAAATTAATTAATTTAACTGTCAATTATAAACGTAAAACTGAACTAATTAAAAGTCAAAGTAAACAAATTAATCAACTACTTGTAGAAACATGAATGAAATTATTTTAATAGAACATTTACAAATTAAAACTTAGCCACAAAAACAGAAAAGTCATTCGGTTGATTGTTTTTTATGGTGACATCCGGAGGTACAGTCATTCCGATCATCCTCCACAAACAGCAACAATGGCTCGTGATGACGCCATCGCTGTTGTGGTCTGTCAAGTGATGCACATTGTCGGCGTGATGTTGTACGTGGCAGAATCGGGCTTGTTCAGG
>JALLPC010000582.1:0-15549 GCA_036940045.1 Stephanocyclus meneghinianus | reverse complement strand
GAACAAATAATGGTCTTGTCAGCAGCTTCTAGTGGAATGTTGTGTTCATAACAAATAATGATATGCAGTTCACTCAAAAACCTGCTATGGAGTGCCTACTGCCTAAATGTAGTGCAGCAATCAAAAGATGGAACAGTTGTTCAGCATTCCACTCTTGCACACACAAAACAAAACCAAAAGGAGACACCAGGCAACACCAAACCAACCTTAATACATCCTCGTAAAGAGTTATGGTCACATGGTCCGTGGAAGCAATGCTTAGTAAACAAAGGAATTTTACCCCGCACAAAAAAGTCTGTATAGAAGTGATACTTGGACTATCACAGCATTCATAGGATGAGACAATTAGGGTTTCACACGAAAGAAAACCACATATCCTGACTTAGGAGAGTATTCAACCAATGGCAAAGCCATCACAAATCTCCCTCTCCACAAGCACTTACACTTAACAATACTGCATAAACCTTCATGCAATTACCACAAGTCACCAGCAACTTGCAATTTTCATCCTTACCCATAAGGCTTCTCTGCAAGTCTGGCTTGTAATTAGATTTTTTCCTCACCAAGGTTTTACTTTTCTGCAAGCCACACTAATTCTCCAATCATGGGGGTGAGTGACACAGGCCAATTATCTACTTGTAGTATTCTAAGATAGCCTTTAAGATACCTTTAATTTTTCATGAGATGCAAGATATCTCCTAAATCAAGCAGAACTTGCAAATAGCAAGAATTGATGATCCTCCTCATTTAAAATTCTGAGAAAGGATCTAGATCAAAAAAGATCATATCACAACAGGTACATACCTACACGGATCTTGTTGTGTTGAAAAAACAAACATTCCAGATCTGTCTAGAAGTCTACACAGTTTCGTTTCTACCCAATGAAGCATATTGCTTCATTGTTCCTTTTTCTACAAATAAATTAACTCATGAAAATATTAAAATCATTTCACCACAAGATTCAGATGTCCCTAAAAAATAATAATTTGTACAAATGACTTATCATGCTGGTAAACAGGAGTTAACATCATTTTGACCACATTGACTGTGGTTGATAATTTTTTAGTCTGATGAATACATTGATAATTGTAAGGCTATACATGATTGATTTTGATCTCATGACAAAATATGTCTGTTTACTCAATTATGTGACAAAGGTTGAAAGTGGTTGGTCATGATTTTCATTCATTGTTGAATGCAAATCCTATGGATGCAACTGCATTTTTTTTTGTATTACTACAGATGAAATTTCATCAGATGACTGCAGTTGAATACAAAATCTATATGCTCAAACCTTGCAGTAAATGTTGCCTGCATTTAGATTTTGTGAATGTGATTGTATGTCAATCATATGAGCTGAACAATTAATAGATGATACATGACAAAGTATTATTAGAAAAGAAGAGAATAAGTTTGCATGCCAGATGTGGTGAAGTGGATGAATTCTTCATCTCTTGCAATGATAATTTCTGGCCTGAAAGCATGCATTGGCAAGCCATTATTTATGAACTCTGAAGATTTTCACCGCAGACATGCGTGTAATGTTAACAGCTTCAATCACTAAATTCTTTTTACTAGGTAATTTATATTCCGTTTCTTCAGACATGTAGGATTTTTAATGTATGTTTTCTTTTATACACAATAGACAAAGGTTAAGCATCACTTGTGACAAAAGTTCAGGCTTTGATCAAAATTACAAGCTACAGCAATAGAAAGTATATGTTAGACCTGATATCAAAACTGTCCCAGTCTTGAAACTTAAATGTCCCATATCATGACTGGGTAACTTTGCCCAGTTATCATCACTATTTTAAATTGGGAATCCAGCACGCATGTCATCCAGTTTCAATACTGATACTTCCAGCATCAAAACTATATGTCATGCATGTCAGACATTAACTATCTATATTGGACTCATTCAGATACTGGATGAATCCAGTACTGCATGACAGCCTTCAATATTGGATAACTCCATGTCAGGTAAGTCCAGTATTGATACTGGAATCATCCAGTATTGTTACACTCATCCAGTATCAATACTGATCTTGTCCAGCATCCTGTGAACTGTGGTTATCAAGTGCAGACCTAGCGACACAGTGGAGGATATGGTGAGCTCACAATCATCTTGCATTGTTGAGTTGATACCAACAAGTGCAAAAGCAGATCATCATTGATTGTAAATTGGATAATATTCTTAGCACAATATGTGCACTGTTTGCTTAATGTGGACAATACACCTTGCGTAGAATAAACCATTTCTGTACTGGTATTGATTTATTATTAATTTTTTGTCACTAACTTAAAAAGACTGAAAAATTCCATGCCACCTGAAAATCACAACATACATACAACAAGAAAGCTAATGAAAAGAGCGTTTGATTGATGTGATGTGATGAATCTTGTGGAAAAAGGATCTTCATCCATTTTTGATTGATGACTGACAGACCTACTATGCATTTGTTAGGCCCAATCTTATACTTCCATTAAGAATTTATTGCTGGGTCTTGATACAAGGACTTCATTACCCAGTATTGATAATGGAACCCCAATCTAAAGACTTGGCCTGTTCCTTTACGAGGCCCAACATATACACTACTGTAAAATCTGGAGTATAAGAACTGCTGGATTATAAGAACAAATAAGCTATTTGTGATATTATGTTTGTAACATTGAAACAATGTCTGACTAAAGTAATCAACACATCATTAGATTGCCTCATTAACAGCAACACACCTATAGGTGTTACTCCTATTTACTTTGCATCATTGTGGAGAAACCTCCCATGTGGTGGGAAGTCATCATAAATCTTGTTCATGACATGGTGAAGGGGATAAAAGTATAGATGGAGTATGGGAGGTGAAACTGAAAATTGGCATGAAGGAGAAAAATTTCTCTTAAATGAAGTAAATAGGGTGAAAAGTGTAAGATTTACAGATTCATCAGTCAAAAATTAAATGGAGCATAGCTACCTTGGCTTAGATTTTAAGATAAGAAAACTTATCTTTTCTGCAATTACCTGTCTTTATAATATAGATTTTAGGGTAATATCAAAAAAATCATATTGAAAAAATCAGTGAGCCAGTCAGAACAAAAGTCTTTGATTTTGTCAATGTGTGACTATCTCATTGACTATTGGAGAGAAGTCAAGCATGTCAAAAATTTAAAAAAAAACAGAAAATAGATAGTACTCTTAATTATTTCTTTTACCACCTTTTGTTCCCACCAATTGTTCTCATTGATTCTGGTGAGTTGCCAAGGCCCCGATGCACACATTAGTCTCAACCATCAAATGTGATGTGGGATGAGTTTGGCGGCACATGGCAATTTTAAAGATCCACAAGGAATTATGGGGCACCCTTCATTTGGGCATGTTTGTCTTACAATGATGTATCTAGATCTTATATGGAAAAAATGGGTTTTAAGTCCCAAAAACAACCATGTCCTTCAAATGTTTGAGACTTCGCAAAAGAAGAATATCTCCACGAGTGCCTTGGAATATGATTTTTATGCTAGTTTGTACTTGGTGTTCCACAGGGTCTTAATGCAATCATACCTATTTTTACTCAAAGTTTGTATATTTTATACTTGTAAGCATTCTTAAACAGAAGGTCTCATTTGTACCTAGTAAATTTGACATATTAACTATGGTTCAAAATTTTTGGTTATTATGAGGTATAAAAGGTATGTTGAAGAAGGTCTAACTGGTGCAGAGTAAGCTCAGAGTTTTCAAATAATTTCACCAAGACCGCTTTTTGAAAATCATCAATAATGGACTAAACTCCTCAACCCATGATGCCTCCCAAACTTCTTGACTGCAATCAAACTAATTACAATTGCTGTCACACCCATTTCACATCCACACACAAAATAAATAAGATTACATCCTTTTCAGTAGTATAACAAGCCCTAACTAACTGAGAAGTCATCTCCCTTCTGCAGATTAAGCCTGGAGCTTATGGCATGCTACTTTGACCTCAAAAGGGGAATTATAAATAAAAATAGTTAGCTGCCAAAAAGAAAACAATATAAAAATGGGAACACACCATAATCTAACCCCTCCATGCATGCCATGCTTTTTACTGTTGTTTGTATAGGAGGCAAGATGGCATCACCAGATTCAGTCTGAGGGCTGAAATATCAACCATGGTGCAGTCACTGTTGGTACATAAAAATTACTCAAAAAATTTTGATAATAACAAAGTAAAAATTGCAAGTTCATGTTTTCTCAGCTTGCAGCCAGAACCCTTGGTAATTTATGTTGTTAGCAGTGGTTTGGCAGCAGAGGAGGTGCCAGATTCAATCTGTGGACTTCAATATCAAACAGGACATGGTCCTATTTGATTGAAAGAATACATTATGACACCAAAGTAAAAATATGGGTACTTCATTTTTCTTACCTTGTTCCCACAGCCCTTCTCTGTTTTTGTTGTTTACATCAGAGAAGAGTTGACCTCAACACCAGTTTCAGTCCAAGGACTCAGAGCATCCCCGTGTGCAAATGCAGGATGCAAGCACATGCTGATCAGAGCTGAAGCATTTGCAAAGACATTGGTGTCATTAGTCTGTTGTTGGCAATAATGAACCATCATACTGTGAAGCAGCATCTTCCAGATTGCAGCATGATTTTTACAACTAGAAACTACCTGATATATTCTGGGGCAGGTTAGGTTGCTCTGACAAGAATGTCATGGTATCTTGATACCAAACAGACCTTTGCTATCAGTTGGTCACTAGTTGTGCCTACCATTTATCATGGATTATGAGATCCACCAAATGCAAAATGATACATTTAGACATATCCTAAAATCTGTGCTAAGCTAATGCTGCTGACATGGCAAAAATATTGGTTCCTTGAAAATTTGTCTCATATAATGTTACCTCCAGCTCATGCATTGTTTTGAGAGCATATATATTGCTATCCACTATTTTGTACTATTTGGGGCAGTGTTTTGTGTGTTTTCATAATGGTGATGTGGTGACTTTGAGTGGCAAAGTGATGTAACTCTGAAATCAACTGGAGTTTTTGAGGGAAAAACTATGAGTAGATTGCTGTAGATAAGGAGAAACAATCTAGGATGGCTTTAGAATGATCAGATTTATTGACTATGAGAAAAATACAAATGTCAAGAAATCTGGACAAACAAATGTAATAATCTGTGGGGTCTTATGATCCATGATTCAAGGTAGTTAATGCCCTGGGTATCTGGGTACTTTGTACAGTTCTAACTGTCAGCAGCAGTACCTGATTGAATACTAACAACAGTGTCCAGATCTGGATACAAGTGAAACTTACTGGTGTTAATGAGGTACCTTACATACCAATGACAGGAGTTCATACATGTGGGTGCAAAGAGAAAAACCCTTGACTGATCCCCAAATCTCTGCCATGGCACCAAAGTATAAGAGTTCTCTCTTTGGTCAGTCCTAATTTGGTACCTGGGATGACAATAAAGATACCTAGGTAGGATATGGCTTATAACAAGTAAGTGTGCATGTACATATGCTTGTGTGGCTGATGTGTGTGTAATATTATTTTACAATAAGGTACAGTACCACTATCTTAGGGATAGTAGTACTCACACACCATTGACAGAGGTGTTCAAAGATTTTTCTCAGATCTGAACCTAAAGTCAACATTTCTACTTTTTGTGACGTAAAATTCTGAACTACCTATAAGTAGAAAATGTTACCATCTGAGGCACTTTGTCACATTAAGGGTCTTTTCAGAAATCTGTTGGGCAAACTATTGTCAGAATAGCTCATTTTTTAGCTGCAAACTCCCATCACGACATCAGATCTCTGTCCAAGAGAAAAAAAGTCTCAAGCAGAGTTATGACTTTCTCATATGTAATGTCATAATTTTTGCCAAGACCTGATCTCTTGTAGCCACCATGATCAAAAGACCATCTCATCGACCAAGTCCCCTTCCTCTGGAAAGGTGTACAAAATAATTGTACAAATATAACAATCAACATATATGACTAAATTGTAATTTTGTCTAAGTGTTCTGTGGTTGAGTTGTACAAAAATTAGAAACAGCCCAAAATAATAATTAAACATTTTCTAATTTGACATGGGAATTGTTATGTATGTATTAACATGTCACTCAAGAATAAAAGGCAACTTAACTTCTGAGAAAGCACAGAGAATGCATAAAGGGTTGTAAAAGTCTTCATCACTCAGATCAGATGCATGATTGTGGTGGGGGAATTATTCAGGTTTTCATTTAAGTAATATTTAATGCTACATTAGTGAAAATGTTAACCAGTTCTGAGAAACCAGTTCTGTGAAAAGAAACTCTGACAAATCCTAATGTTTGTTAAATTTTGGACTTATGGACATACATGCATCTTATTTTGTGAGCAATTTTTGTAGAAGTTTTAGGCCAGGTGCCAGATGTGGAGAAGAAAAACTGAAACAATAGCATCATATTTGATGAATGTAATCACTCGTGGGTGCATGGGAATTCTTTTTCAAAGCTTTTTATTGTGTTGAATTTCCAAACAAATATGTGGATATAACCACATGAATAGTCCCTACCATAAACTGGAGCAAGGTTGCAACGCCCCTATTATCTCATATGACATTTTGAGACACTATCTTTTTCCTTTAGTTGAACAGAAAAAATCACTCTGATTCCAATTATCAAAAATTCCCTGTCTCAACACCACTCTACCAATATGCCTATCTCTCCATAAAACATCTCAGTTGATATTAACATACATGATTGGCACAATGATGTTGCCATAATTATTGACAGAAGATGATGGATGTCAATGGTTTAGATTGCCCAGTCAGAATGTGAAGGACATAAATATTCTCTAGTGGTCAGTAGTGGGGACTATGTACTAGTAGTCATAGCCCAGTAACACAGTGATTCCTATATACTTCTATGGACAATATGGACACCTACCATACAAACTGAAGAGATGGAGACATATTGTGTCCTGAAATTCTGTAAAATATCTCTATCTCACTGTGTTTTTGGTAAAATAAAGCATGTGAAATGAAAACATAAAAAATTGATCATAGTCATAGATAGTTAATGTATTTGTATCATTTCTATTATCCCCCCTCTAGTTCACACCAAATTATTTTGGTGGTAGGAGGCTGTGTACCTCCTGCCTATTCACCACCCAGCTGTATGTTGCACCATCCATGGCATAATATATCTGCCCGCATCATCCCAAAACAATATACTCTTATCCCCTCTCCTCATCTTTTGATAGTCAAGTCCTACAGGATTTTTCAATAAAATTGGATGCACTGTACATGAAATGTAAACCAATTTTTTTCCTGTTCATACTTTCTTTGACCATGTGCTTTGGTGGTCAACACAGATGCACCAAAAATATTAAAATTTTAATGTACCATGGACTGTGTGTGTTTATGGATCAATGGAAGTCAATTGACCAATCAAAATGGCAATGGTAGACCAATGGGAAGATGTGTTGGACACAGAGTGGGAAACAGAGGAAGTGGAAAATATTGGGATTATCAAGATGCCATCTTACAAATTGATTGCAACTTAAGTGGTTGAAGCAAACCAGATGCTAGACAAGGAAAAGTGCAAGAATGTATGGAAAAAAGGCATTTGACTGGGTAGTTTAATCATTTAGATATTGCAATTATGATTAATTAACAACTGTACAGTTGTTTAGTTTTCCTTGTTGACAAGTTCAGCAAGTGTGTATTCAAGGTTCCTGTGCTAGAGCACACGGCAATGGGATTTGGGGTTTTCAGGTGTGAATACACCAAACACCCTCACCAACACTCCATCAAACATTCCCTTGGGGTGAAACCCACCCTACACCAATCACTGCCATCACCAAGAACAAAATAAGTTGCAATTTTATCTGCTACCATCATTTTGCTTACACACAATAATACACCACATCCGCCTGCTGGCCTTGACAAAAGTAGTGTATTCCCGCAGCCAAAGTGGTGGACATCACACGTGCATCCATTGTCAGTGACAAGAATCCCAACAATTGGGACAAGTCATTCTAATGGTGGGAGCAAATGATACATCATTTGCAAGCAGAAAAAGTACTAAGTAATTTATGTAAGCTCACCAAAAAAGCTAGGTGATGTGCAGTGAGTCAAGCAACAATCAGCCATAACTTTTGAACCAAGAGGAATTACAGGGAGGCCAGCATGTAGGTGGATTGGTCTTGCTATGGAGAATCTATTCCCATTGTATTTAGAGGCCGGAAAAAGGGTTTAAGGGCTCAATAACAAAAACCTCCAGAACATAAGTGAGATTTTGTAAATCGGCTCAATGACAATGTCGTCTCCATCTTGCCAATTTTTACGGAGGAAGCCACTGAAAGATCTCAAAATAACTAGTTTAGAGCAGCCCCATGGTAAAAACATGCAATCAATCACACTATACCCTGCCACCTCTTTTACTCCTCCACCAATGAGTACAAGTCAAAATACATTTTGAACTCTTATTTATCTGATATCTTTGCCATCTTGTGTGACCTCAATATTTAACCTCTGAGATCTGGGCAAGGTTCCACATCCCTTAAGGACTATCTCAAGAGCTTAAGTCCAGCTTGGCAGGTCTTCAGGTTGTCAAGAAGACTGCATGACAGAAACTTTGATGAGATAATGGTTCGAAATTCATCCATGAAGAATGTGGTATGTTCTCTACATAAAAATGATGTCCAATATCCAAAGCCTGCAAAAATGTTACACAGCCACACAATTGCACAGATTGTGTGACATGCACAATCACAAAATATTATGAGGCAACCAAGGATTCATCTGAAATTTTTTAAGTGATGTCACATAGAACAGGTAAAAACACATAGGAATAGTATGTCAGGAGTGTAACAGTTCACAGTCAACATAAGAGTCAATAGTGAATTCTGACTTCTCCTTCAGTTGTCTCTCGCAGTCCTCCACTTAAACTTGTTGCTCCTTGCTACCCTTGCTGTAGCCTTTCTTTGTTCCTTATGCTACCACTTTTTGTTTCACTCTTTCTCCATCTTTTGTTGCTGCCTTCTGGTAACACTTTATTGCTTAAGATCATTTGGAGGTGTACATGATGCCACCATCAGCAATCCACAGCCAATGTACTCATTTGTGATACATGATGTTCATCAATGCAGCTTGAATTCCAACCATTTTCTTTCTTAGAAATTTCCACCTGAAAAAGCAGCATATTGCATTCCCAACACTTCCATTGTGTGTTGATTGGCTTCTCTTTGTAACAAAACAACGTTGCTGGCAAACCTTTGGTCTCTCCCTGGCTTTTGTAATTTAATAGGTGTCACCTCCATCAGGTGTTATGAAATGTACATTGGATTTTGCATCAGTCACTGCCTGAGTTGTTGCTCTCACACTTGGCTGACTTGTTGTTCTATAATGAACCCTCCTCCATCTATCAGTGGCTTTACAATGAGGTTAGCCATGTACCAAATGCCAAAGTCATATACTTTGTCATCATCTTCATCAAATCAAACATTCTCAATGACATTGATATGACCATATCGCTTTCTCCTATCCCATCATTGAAAATTTACAACAACCATCCCTAAAAAGTTGTCATGATACAACCCCAACCATTCTTAGTTAGCTGACATTGTTCCAAAATAAGAGCATTCTGTCTTGTTTTGTTGTGTTCATCAATGAGAGGGAGAAACTCATAAAGCTTATGTGCAACAGTGATCAATACAACTCCTTTCGTTGATCATTACAAAATTCATCTTTGGACTTGGAAATATTGGAATCTTCATGCATCATGATGCATCCACAACTTGACACAATGTGTACAATCCCTTTGACAGACCAAGCAAATGCCATTGCAAAGATGTCCACCTCTCCAATGTTGGATTTCATCACCAACCAATCACCGGCAGAGTGAGAGCAAACCCATACTGGCCAATACAACACGCTCCACAGAAACATGCTTGCCAGGTCCAATGGCATTTTTCCTTGGCCTGCTGGGCTCTTAATGTTTTGGGTTGAGTGCCTTATAAAAAACATAACATATATGTTTTTAATTGGATTTATCCATTATTTCCTTAATTATTACAATGGATGTTGCCAGTGACCAAACAATGGCATTAACTGTTTTGCCTGGTGGGCTCATCAGTGGTGTGGTAGCAACAGTTACTAAAATGCAACAAACGTGTATGGTACATCATAATGAGGTACCTTTGGTAGCCACCCAATGTTCATTTTGGGTGGAAATCTTTATTGGGATACAACAGGTCCCAGGAAATGGATAAAATGTGTTTGTTTTGCTATTTTTATTTATTTTTGAGTTGGCGGTAGAGTGGGGATGACATGGTCATCACCACTTACTGCCAGCAAAAAATAAAGGGGGCAGATGGTCTTTTTATAGGAGGAAGGTGGAGACCTCTTGCCCCCTACAACGGAGTGTTTGGACATAGAGTTGGTTGCGTAGATTAGGAGGGCGACTGTATGCGATTGTTAGGGTGTTGATTGGTACTTGTGCACCCTCATAGTTAGTCATATTGGAGATGTGCGGCTGCCCAGGTGGGCTGGTTATTGTGTGCTCCCAGACATGTTGAATTTCTTTGGCCCATGGGTCTTGGGGGTGATATTTTAGGTGGAGGAAGACTTTTTGCTTGCTAACTGCATTTTGTTGTGTTTGGTGTGGATAGTCAATGTTGGTATTATGGGGATTCTTTTGTGCATTTGTTATGGCTCTTTTGAAGAGTGGGTCAAGGGTTGCTTTGCTATAACCTTGTTGGGTGAGGCAGTCATAGAAAGCAAGTGTTTTGTTGTGGATGTCCTGTGTGGACGAGCATAGGCAATGGATACGTGTGATGTTACCATGGATAAGGCCACTTAGCATCCCTTTAGGGTGTGAGGAGTTTGGGGGAATGTAGAGATTAAGATTCTGCTTTATTTCATATAGTGTTGAGTGAATTTTTTGGTCCACTATGGTAAGTGAGAGGTCCATAAAGTTACATGTGTGTGTGAGATTTGAAAACTCCCACTTTAGTCCATACCATTCTTGGGTGGTGTTTTTGAAGGATGTCCATAGTGTTGTGTTTTGATCAGGGTGGGGGTCACAGAGCCATATACCAATGAAATTGTCAATAAATTGACAGTAGAAGAGCAGGTTTGTGTTCCAGGAGGGGAGGAATGAGTTTTCATGGATTGCATAGTAAATTGTCGCCCATGGGGGGGCTGGTGCAATTCCCATACCAGTTCCGGAGATTTGGCGCCAGTAAGTGTCGCCAAATTGTAGTATGTTGTTATTGAACACAATTTGTAGGGCGCTGATGAGTGCATTGGAGTTGTAGTGGTGGAAGGATTTGTTTTCTTCTCGGAGGATAAGTTGCGAGATGTGGTGTAGGGCGGGTCCAGTTTGGATATTAGTGTACATAGATTTAGCGTCGGCAGTGAACAGCAGGGCATTTGGTGGTATGTTTAGTGTAGAGAGGGTGGTATTTAATGTGAGGGAGTCCCAGAAGTAGGAGGGTTGGGAGTGTGCGATGGGTTGGAGCATGAGGTCGACCCATTTTCCAAGTCCATGAGGTAGGCTGCTTACATCCGAGCATATTGGGCGAGTTGGGAAGTGACCGTTTGTTGGTGGTTTGTGTATCTTGTAGGTTATGTAGAATTGTCCAAAAGGTGATGCCTGATTTTGTTTGAGGTGGTGTTCAATGTAGCGAGAGTCATGTGTCGAAATGGAGTTTTTGTGTTTCTTCAGCCATTGGAGGATGAGGGAGTTGATGTTGTTTGCTGAGTTCCATGCATCTTCTTTCGAGAGGCGAGTAAATGTTGTGTTGTCTGTGAGGTGGATTAAGCAGTCCTTGACGTACTGGTCATATGTGACTGCACAGGGTCCAAGCCCTTTATCAGTGTCGGGAAAGAGGAGATTTGGGTCTTCCTTGAGTCTCCGGAGGGTTGTTTCCTGGTATGGGAGTAGGTTTGGGGTTGCTCTTCGACGTCTGAAGAGTTTGTTGATTTGTATAGAGAAGTCATATAGTCGCCTGTCTACCCATGGTGGGATGTCAGACAAAGGGGGAGACCATTTTGATTTGACGTATAGTTTGGGAGGTTGGTTGGTGTATTCATCATTTGTTTGGTGGGCGAAGAAGACTTTGAGGCGAATGTCTCGTTCAAAGCGTGTGAGTGACGTTGATATGTCCCTGGTGGTGAAGGCAGGGGTTCTAATGAATTTCATGCCAAGACCAAGGACAGAACGGGCAAGGGGTGGAAGGTTGTTACCCTTTGTTAGGTCATGAAATGCAAGTTTGGAAGTGTTATAGTAGTCAGTTTCTGGGGTGGCTGTTATATTTGTGATGGCATTTTGGAACGGAGATTTTTTTGGGTTGAGATGTAGGTTGTAGAGGCGTGCGTGGGTTAGGTTGGTCTGGGTGTTGATGCGTTGTAATGTGTAGTAGTGGCGTGATGTCTCGGACGCTGTTTTGTTGCGTAGGGATTGAAGCCACGTCCTGTAGTGTTTTGTGTTGTGGCGTTGTCGTAACCTGCGGGATGGGGTATTTTTTTTGCGGGGAGGTGGTGGCATGGGTGGGACCCATCGGTGTGTGTGGTTGTGGTGTGGTGGTGTTTGGGAGTTTTTGGTGGATTTGTTTGCTGTGGCGCCCACCGTGAGGCCCCCGTGATCTTTTGGGTGGGAGGTAGTGTTGTTTGTGGGTAGGGTTGGGGTGAGGATAGGGGTTTGGGTGTTTTGGGTTGTGGTGTGTCGTTGTGTCATACGTCGCTCGATAGATGCAGTCTTATTTTTTTCATGAGCAAGCTTTTGTTCCAAGGATTGGATTCGTTTCTCCAGGTCCTGGTTGGTTTTACGGATACGATCATCAATCGTGGCGCCTACTGTGCGTGGGGTTGGTGTCTCTTCTGAGTTGAGGATGGTTGCAGTAGCATCAGCACATTCCTCGATGCATTGGCGGGCAGCTATTTTGCTAAGGTTTGCTTCAATAGCCTTGGCGTTGTAGGTTAGGATGTAGTCGGCCTGTGCGGCTGCGTAGCAGTTGACGACGGCGGCATGGAGCCTATGGAGGGCATCTGTGTGTGTGCCTGCTGTGATGGTTGGGTGGAAGGAGACTGTTGATTTAGAGGATGGGGTGCCTGTTACATCGCCGGTGAGGGTAGATGCTGTGTCCCCAAGGCGATCTGTTTGGATGATGCGTAGTGGGTTTGTAAAGTCAGGGGGGGCACCAGGAGGGGCATTAATAGTGTGGAGAGTTTGGCCATGTATGCGGAGGGAGTCCAGGGATTGGTGTCGCAGTTTTTCAGCGGTAAGTAGGCTGGCTTGTTCCATGTCACGAATTTGATCGAGTTCCTGTGTGGTGTATTCACGGGAGTAGTGGATTTCATTGTTTCTGGTGTTGTAGGGGTTTAATGTGGTTTGTATTGGTTTTAGTGGTGGTTGGTGCGTAGTTGGTGTTTGTGCATTGGGGTTGTGGGTCGTAGGGCTCAGTTTGTATATAAAGGCTTGTGTGGGGTTTTCTGTAGGTGCAAGTGAGTTATTGGGCTCGCTTGCCATATTCTCTTGTGTGTGTATCTGTGGCAGTTGGGATGTGAGGGTGGTGGGGTTGGTAGGGTTGTTGTCAGTGGTGGGGTAGGAGTGATTGGTAGCGGTGGTGAGTGAAAGTGCTGTGACAAATCCATGCACATGTGTTGGGGTGTTTTGGCATTGTGGGTTGGTTGTCTGTAGGGGAGTAGTGAGGATGTTTCCAGTCATAGTGGGTGTAGGTGTGGGCGTTGGGTGAGGAGTGAGGTGTGTGGGTTGGACTGGTGTTGCTGTGGGAGCTGGTATGTTGTTGGGGTTTGGACAGGGGTGGGTGGTGTTCATGTTGGTTGTGTGACTATTTTTTTGGCCGGTGGGTGGGTGTGTGGGTGTTGTAGGTGTGAGTTTAAGTGGAGATTGAAGATGGTTGGCATCACGGTAGATTTCAATGAATGTGGAGAGGTTGACAGGGAGGTGGCTAAGGGCGTCCTGTTGGTGTTGGGTGAGTAGGTCAACGACTAGGTCGTGTTTATTCGTGTTGTTGGCGTGTGATTCTGCAAGGAAGATTTCAGCCATATTGGTGAGGCCTTTTGCATACATTTCAACAGTCTCACGTTGTTTATTGGCTTTGTTCAGACACTTACACTTGAGTATCTGAGCTGCCATTTGTCAGCTGATCTCAGCAGCAACCCGTGCTGATTTGTCAGTGAGAGCTTTAAATGCCGTGCTCTCTTTTACGGGCTGCATTGCCTGCAATGGGATGGTGATGCAGCATGACAGCAGGCAGTATTTCGGGTCATCCTTCGTCTTTATGAGGGATTTGCTTTCGCGATAGTAGTCTGTGAATGTGTTGATGTAACACATGGCGTTATCTTTGATGACGGCTCATTGTTGGGGATAATGGAGCGTCCGCACGTAGGTATCGATTCATTCAGTAGCCACGTCTAACGCTGATGTTGTTTGAGGCAGCATGTCGGTGTGTGTGATGTGGGTGGTGTTATTTAAGGGTGACTTGTCTTTGTTGAGGTTGATGATGGCTGCTGGGGTGGTCAAGCAAGGTATAAATTTTTGAGATGTGGTACTCACATGCGGTGTTTTTTGCTTATAACCCGAGATATTGGTACGATGCGACACAGGTCCAGGAGGCATGTTTCTGGTGTTCTCAGCTTTTAATGTTTTGGGTTGAGTGCCTTATAAAAAACATAACATGTATGTTTTTAACTGGATTTATCCATTATTTCCTTAATTATTACAACGGATGTTGCCAGTGACCAAACAATGGCATTAATTGTTTCGCCTGGTGAGCTCATCAGTGGTGTGGTAGCAACAGTTACTAAAAAGCAACATATGTGTATGGTACATCATAACAAGGTACCTTTGGTGGCCACCCAATGTTCATTTTGGGTGGACATCTTTAATGGGATACGGCAGGTCCCAGGAAATGGATAAAATGTGTTGATCTTGCTATTTTTATTTATTTTTGAGTTGGCAGTGGAGTGGGGATGACGTAGTCATAACCACTCATGGCCAGCAAAAAAATAAAGGCGGCAGAGGGTCTTTTTATAGGAGGAACGTAGAGACCTCTTGCCCCCTACAACAGAGTGTTCAGAAAGAGAGTTGGTTGTGTAGGTTAGGGGGGTGACTGTATGCAATTGTTAGGGTGTTGATTGGTACTTGTGTGCCCTCATAGTTAGTCATATTGGAAATGTGCGGATGCCTAGGTGAGCTGGTTATTGTGTGATCCCAGATGCATTGAATTTCTTTAGCCCATGGGTCTTGGGGTGATATTTTATGTAGAAGAAGACTTTATGCTTGCTAACTGCATCTTGTTGTGGTTGGTGTGTATAGTCAATGTTGGTGTTGTGGGGGTTCTTTTGTGCATTTGTTATGGCTTTTTGGAAGAGTGGGTCAAGGGTTGATTTGCTATGACCTCGTTGGGTGAGGCAGTCATAGAAAACAAGTGTTTTGGTGCAGATGTCTTGTGTAGAGGAGCATAGGTGATGGATACATGTGATATTGCCATGGATAAGACCACTAAGCATCCCTTTAGGGTGTGAGGAGTTTGGGGGAATGTAGAGATAAAG